>OX377619.1:139390238-139546733 GCA_947397865.1 Polietes domitor
TATAGTAGGGTGGACCATTTAAAACTTTAAATTAGAATAGACTATAAAAAATTTCTGATTATTTTTTTAAATTTCTGCTTTTATGGAAAGGTTGAACTTTGTCATTTAATAATGGAACACAATGTCATTCGTATGACTATCGGGTAATTCCACAAGATTTCGACCCAACATGGATTTTTACCATCATCGATATTGATGAAATTTGGCACAAATATTCTACTAGTGGTTGTGGGCAATATACCAAATTTGGTTATCTTGGGGTGTTTATGGAAGAGTTGGCTTCCTTATCGATATCATAACTTTGAATCGCGTCATCAGATTTTGATTATATTGATCTCATCTGAAAGACTTACACCTCCTCTTTCCGAATCTGTATGAAAATTGGAATGTCCTTATGATCGAAGGACTCCAAAAACTAAACATAATTTTAATCCTTGAATATCCTGAAAAACATATTTTTAATTTTCTTTATTTTGTTTTGTATTTTAGCTTATATTATTATCTAGAAAATATCAAATATTCAGAGTGGGGTGGATGTAGGTTAAGAAATTACGTCTTTTTTCCGAAGAATTGCGTAAATTCAGCAAGGTTAAAATTTTTCATTCATATCTATGTACATTAGAGTCGCTTTAAAATAAAAGGTGTCGATGTTCTCGACTAAAATGAAAGATTCGTTTGTTTTGCGGGTTCTCCCCAATTATTTCGCTTTTATCATTGTCTGTTCATGAGCTGGACGCGTTCAAAAAAACTGTATAAAACAGGTTATTCTAAAATGGTATTGAGAAAAAAATCCATTAGAAATTAAAATCTGGCCCGAACCTTATCAAACCGTATAAAAAACTTGCAATGTGACAGTATAAAGGACAGCTTTTTACGATTTTTATGCATTTTTTTATAAAATTATCACTTTTTCATTCGACTTGTGTTTTTCGGGGCACGTTGGAGAGGTATCGATTGCAACTTTAAGAAATTCGTAACCGATTGAGGGTCGCACATTTTTTTCAATGGTTTAAATGTGAAATAACAGCTTACATATGGAGTCATTTGCAACGTAAACATATTGTACTCTTAAGCAAAGCTTTTTTTAAAAAAGTGTTAGTCTTTCAATGGATATAAGAACGGAAGAATATCGGTTAAAAATATTTTAAATAAAACATAAATAATCTAAATAAACTATTTTAGGAGGACAATTTTAAATAGTTGTTAATGCTAATATAATACAGATAGAAACTTGAAGTTTGAAATATTTGCTATTAGTTACCTATTCTTAGGAGGGAAATCGTGTCGCACGGAGGTATTCCTCCCAATTTATCCATTGAAAAAACGAAATTTCAGATTTCCTTCAAAAATTAGCTTTGCATAAGACTAGAATGTGTTTACGATGCACATGACTCCATATGTCAGTTGTTATTTCACATTTAAACCATTAAGGACAAACCGTTTGAAAAAATGTGTATCCCTCAATGGGTTAAGAAGTTCTTAAAATTGCAAATGTCGATCAATACCTCTCCAACGAGCCCTTAGAAACACAAATCGTACAAAAAAGTAGAAGTTTAGCGAATTTTATAAAAAACTAGCTGAACCCCCGCCCGCTTCACCAGGCAAAAAAAAAAACAAACGGTAAAATTAAACTCTGCTTTCTTATTAATTGTTGTCCTGATCGGTAATATATGTACCAATTATAATCAAGGTTCTTCCCTGAGATAATAAAGAAATGGATATGTTCCATGGAGAACGTTAGTTTACGGCGAATAGTTGAAAAAATGTCAAAATCAAATTGATTTTTTGTTAAGTGTGATTCTCCTCCTTTCCATTACCTAAACAAAAAACTTCATTCGAAAGATGAAATTGCATTACATACAAAACACATAGAAAATCAATCAAATTGTTCACTAATAAAACAACACAAAAACTAAAAAATTAATATAATTTCCGTTTTCTCGACTTAAGTTGGCTGTTGGCGAATGAATATTTTTCTTTTTATGACCTTTCTTTACTGTTGTGCTAAGAAAATCCACAGAAAACGTGTAATTTTACAAAATTCGAATCAAAAATGCGCCTTTCAAATCCCGCCCATTTGCATATTGTCTAAGCAGGTTACAACTAAATAAACTCACACAACAATATAAGAATATCGTTGTAGAATATACTCAAAAAACTGGTTTTAATTTCGAATGGGAAGGGTCACGGCCACTTTCCGGCCATCTCGGTGTCGAAATACTCTAAAACCGGTTTTAATTTCAGATGGGAAGTGTCACGCCCACTTTCCGCCCATCATTGCACAACTATTTACACTGGATCAACTCACACAAAATTTCAGCACTCTGACACCTACTGACCCTATTCGATAATATGTTTTAACTTCGTATGGAAGGTACCACGCCCTTTTTTCCAATATCGCCCATTATTTGGGCACAGTTACGCACATTGATGCTAGATGCACTTACACAAAATTTCAGTTTTTTATCTGCCATACAACGGCATATATTCGAAAATGGGTTTTAACTTCGTATGGGAGGTGCCACGCCCACATTTCCATTACCGCTCATTTTTGTCACAACTACGCACATTGATGCTAGATGCACTTACACAAAATTACAGCACAATAGGTGTAATTTTGGTTTTAACTTCATATGGGAGGTGCCACGCCCACTTTTGCATTACCGCCCATTTTAGGCGCAACTACGCACATTGATGCTAGATGCACTTACACAAAATTTGAGCACTATACATATCATGGAACTGACACTATTCGATAATATGTTTTAACTTCGTATGGGAGGTGGTACGCCCACTATTCCAATACCGCCCATTTTTGGCACAACTATGCACATTGATGCTAGATGCACTTACACAAAATTACAGCACTCTAGGTGTCATAGAACTGACAATATTCAATAATAGGTTTTAACTTCGTATGGGAGGTGCCACACCAACTTTTCTAATACCGCCCATTTTTGGCACAGCTATGCACATTGATGCTAGATGCACTTACACAAAATTTCAGCACTCTAGGTGTCATAGAACTGACAATATTCAATAATAGGTTTTAACTTCGTATGGGAGGTGCCACGCCCATTTTTGGCACAACTATGCACATTGATGCTAGATGCACTTACACAAAATTTCAGCACTCTAGGTGTCATAGAACTGACAATATTCAATAATAGGTTTTAACTTCGTATGGGAGGTGCCACGCCCACTTTTCCAATACAGCCCATTTTTGGCACAACTATGCACATTGATGCTAGATGCACTTACACAAAATTTCAGCACTCTAGGTGTCATAGAACTGACAATATTCAATAATAGGTTTTAACTTCGTATGGGAGGTGCCACGCCCACTTTTCTAATACCGCCCCTTTTTGGCACAACTATGCACATTGATGGTAGATGCACTTACACAAAATTTCAGCACTCTAGGTGTCATAGAACTGACAATATTCAATAATAGGTTTTAACTTCGTATGGGAGGTGCCACGCCCACTTTTCTAATACCGCCCATTTTTGGCACAACTATGCGAATTGATGCTAGATGCACTTACACAAAATTTCAGCACTTTAGGTGTCATAGAACTGACAATATTCAATAATAGGTTTTAACTTCGTATGGGAGGTTCCACGCCCACTTTTCCAATACCGCCCATTTTTGGCACAACTATGCACATTGATGCTAGATGCACTTACACAAAATTTCAGCACTCTAGGTGTCATAGAACTGACAATATTCTATAATAGGTTTTAACTTCGTATGGGAGGTGCCATGCCCACTTTTCCAATACCGCCCATTTTTGACACAACTATGCGAATTGATGCTGGATGCACTTACACAAAATTTCAGCACTCTAAGTGTCATAGAACTGACAATATTCAATAATAGGTTTTAATTTCGTATGGGAGGTTCCACGCCCACTTTTCCAATAGCTCCCATTTTTGGCACAGCTATGCACATTGATGCTAGATACACTTACACAAAATTTCAGCACTCTAGGTGTCATAGAACTGACAATATTCAATAATAGGTTTTAACTTTGTATGGGAGGTGCCACGCCCACTTTTCTAATACCGCCCCCTTTTGACACAACTGTGCAGACTAATAATTAGTGAACCTTCACAAAAATTCAAGACTCTAGCTGCAACAGTATTCTGAATATGCTAATTTATAAAAAACGAATAAATCCCCAAATTGTGTGGGAGGTGCCACGCCCACTGAAAATATCAAAAAATTATATAGCCTATTTTCACCACCGGTTCAGCATGAACATACTGTGCCACCCCACTCTGAATATTTGACATTTTGTAGAGAATAAAATAAGCTAAAATACAAAACAAAATTAAGAAAATTAATGATATGTTTTTCAGGATAATCACGGATTAAAATTATTTTTAATTTTTGGAGTCCTTGAATCACAAGGACATTCATATTTTCATTCAGATTCGGAAAGAGGGAGTGCAAATCTTTCAGATGATATCAATATCATTAAAATCTGATTACGCGATCCAAAGTTACGTTATTGATAATGAAACCATCTCTTCCAAAAACCCTCGAGATAACCAACTTTGGACCACTGTAAAACTTAAAACACGCACCACTTTGAGCTACGGTAAACGGTATAATACCCGCAACCACTAGTAGAATGTATGCACCCATTTCATCCAAATCGGAGAGGATGAAAATCCAAACCTATGGATTTTGGGTCGATTTCTGTTGGAATTACCCTATCTCGACTGGCTCGGCAGAACCTCATGCGATCAACTCAATTTTTCAGTACAGCCCAATATCCACACCAAACACTGACTCGTTGCGGATGCATTGGCTCCTCAATATTCACGTGTGGGTTCGCTGAATCCCATATGCGGCAATTTTGCTTATTGACATAGCCACCGAATGAAAAATGAAAACAAGAAATTTTTCCACGTAAATTTCTTCTACAGTTTGCGTTACAGGTTCACTACTTTTGCAGTAAGTTTTTAATTTTTCCTAATTTTGTTGGAGCGAGCAGCGTCCGAATTTGCAAATGTCAAACATAAACCTGAAAATAAAAATTAAAATGAAAGATATTCTACCCTTAAAAGTCAAAGTAATCGGTAGTTCAAATTTAAAATGTTAAATGGCCCCCATATACCATGATATTTACATTTAATATAAGAAATTAATTGGGAGTGTAGAAAGAGTTCTTCTGGGGTTATATCTATACAGTTATATTTCTGTAGAGTTTTCCCAAAATTAATATCAATCATACGCACTGTGTGGCTTATATTTAATATGTAATACATACATATATATATAGGAGAAAACCAAGTAATGGTATTTATATTTAATGTTAATAATTTTGCACAGGCTTCGTCTGGACTTGTATGTATACATTTATCCATTTAAGTTCACGAAATTATTATCAATCATACGCACTGCGTGACTTATATTTAAAATATAATACACATATGTTAAATCATATTCATTGGAGCTTAGGGTTGCATTAACCAAGACATGATATTTAAATTTATTATTTATTATTCTGCACAGGCTTCGTCTGGACTTGTATGTATACATGTTATGTTATCTATTTAAGTTCACAAAATTAATATCTATCATACGCACTGCGAGGCTAATATGCATTTTGAATATATATATTTTAATTCACTATTTCGGGATGTATGTATACAGATAAATACTTAAGTTGTGTTTTTTTCAAAAATAATATCAATAATACGCACTATGAGACTTAAATGTATTTTACAAATATATATTTTAAATTACTATTTAGGGCTGTATTTAAACATTTATATATATAAGTTGAGCTTTTCAAAATTAATATCAATCATACGCACTATGAGACTTACATGTATTTTAAATATATCTATATATATTATATTACTATTTAGTGATGTGTATACCGTGGCCGTGGACAGATAAGTGAAGTTTCTGGATGTAGCATTCACAACTTAAAATTTTGCTTACATGTCCCAAGCTTTAAATAGCTCTAAGTGCTAAACCTTCGCATTTTTCCGGTACATCTCATTTCTAAGGCATTACATTGAATGGCCTTATGCACACAGAGTCAAACTGATATTGATATCTCACACTGCATGAGTGTGTGTGTGCGTGTGTCTGTGTTCTACAGTTCATGCGGAAAAATATTAACCTTTCCGATAGACTGACTGCCTTTTTGGGAATTCCATCTGCTGCAAAAATGTACAACAGTTTTGTGTATCATTTCATTTCGTTCTGTTGTTTTTTTGCTTTTTGTTTTTGTAATAGGGGTTAGTTGAGTGAATCCATTACATACATATCGGTCGGTATAGATGGGGAAGAGCGGCGGCAACATTGTCGGGACAAAGCTTTCATTGTTTTCAATGTTTCGGAACCAAAAGGAAGTAAATGTATCATATCAATGGCAATTCAAATGAAACAACAAAAAAAGGAAACATTCGCCAAGGGGTCATGACTTCCGACACCACCACTCCATGACTTGATGTTCTTCGGTGAACCTTTCGTCTTTTGTTATTTTCCGCGCTTTTGACTTCACTTGACTAGGTTCCACCCACACACATACACACATACACAGCCATGCATGCAACCGGACGGCTGGTCAGCAACCACCCGTTAACCTCTGCCACCACCGCCGAAAAAAGAAAACTGTTACATCATCAGTGATTATGCTGCGCTGTTATCTTTTTGTATATCCGTTTCCGTTGGCGTCCTCCTCCATTTCTTGTTGTTGTTGTTGTATTGTGTATATGATAATTTATCATAACGTTAACAATGTTACAGTCACAATACGTTCTTGCTTTTTTTCTTTTGGGCTTCTCTTGCCAATCTATTTGCCTGGCCCGGTTTACCACATGCGGCCATGTAATGGGGCCAGGGGAGAATAACTTTTCAAGAATTGTTTAAAAGGTAAAACCTTTTAGCAACATGACTGTCTGTCTAATTATCATCCATCGTTTTCTTTTTTTTTTGTTCCTGAATGTATGGCACAAAGCAAAGGAAGTAAACCAGCAAAAAAGAACTGGAAAATAACAAAGCGAAATACGACAAATATCCTGAAAATTGTATCTCACCTTTTGTCAGGATATGTCACTCCTTGGGGAGGGGGGGGGGGGGTTCCATTTACATTCACAGCTCGCTTTGTCGAAATCAATTTCATGCAATACCTACCCACACATCTACCTGTGCATCTCCACATGATGTGCCACATATATATGTATATTGTCTGCCTCGATATATTGCTGAATTGTCATTGTCGTGTTGTTGTCAATGGCTCTGTGCTGCTTGTTGCTATCACTCTGTGGCGGCTGGTGTGTTGTTGTTCAATTGTTTGCAAATGGAAATGGCCCTGGAAATGGGTAACATGTTTTACGTTCTTCGCGTGTGTATGTGTGTGTGAATGTTGATTTTTGTTAGGCTCTTCCTTTCATTTTTTGCTCCATTCGTTTCTTTTTCCTGTACTTTAGTTATTTGCGCTTTTTATCATCGCTCATTTAATTTAATTCAAAATGATTTTTAGCATTTCTGTTTCGTTTATCTTTCCTTTTCTGTCACTCCTCTCCTCCCTGCACCCGCCGTGGTTTGTTTGTATCTGTCAAAGTGCGTAGAAAAAAGGGAAACTGCGTAACAACGGCGATAATCAACTTGTAAAAGAAAAAAGTGAGAAAAAGGAAACAAAAGCAACGGGCGAAAAAACCGGAAAAAGTTTTTCTTTCTTGACTCTTATTAATGGTTGAAAATAATAATACAGGTTATCGTGACATTTTTCCTGTCATTTTTATTTGTCAGAGACGGCATAGCCCACCATCCAACCGGCCTTTCTCTCCTACCCAAAAAAGAGGGACAATCGAAATCATAATTAAATTTGATAAGCCTTGCCGAATATTTAAAGGCCCCCCGCAAACAATTTATATGGAAATTTCTAGGGAAATGTTAATGGAAATTGTTAAATGTTAAATGTTGCCTGTGCACATCACTGCGTATGAATGTTATTAATTGTCCCCGCGTAGCGTATGATTTATATTATCTGCCCTATTAGTATGCTGTTAATATAAATCATACGCTCCCTGTAGTTGATTAATGTTGGGGCGTTTTATTTACCATAGGCGAGTTTTTCCGTAATTTTTTCAATAGGATTTTAGAATTTTAAGAAAAACTTTATTCCACTAAAACCTTAAGCTTAGTGTTTCAGTGGTAATCAAAGCCACTAAATTCTAAAATTTGCACATCTTTTCTAACAAATAGTGTTAAGCGAGAAAATCTGTTTGTGGTAAACAAAACACAACAGATTTGTGCAAAAAATATGTTGCGCAAAATACTAGGGAAAAATTTGTACATGGTCTGAACTGCAAATAGTAGAATATTATATGCAAAACGGGTTTTTAGTCCAATTGTTTTGTATGAATGTAAAAATTCCTCTAAAGCACACGTACAGTCCACTAAAATAAATATAAATTTCTGGAAATATATTTCACACACTTATACTAAAAATACGATTGATTTGTATTTTTATATACAATGAGCAGAATTGGTGTTGTTGGTATTGTCGTTACATTCATATACAAAAAAATAAGGAAAAGCTAAAGTTCAATTTTTGATAATTGAAAATTATTTCTGAAAAAATATTAATAAATGGTCTTGAGCCAGGACAATATCCCAGTTCAAATCAAATATTGATTACAGACCAAAAAAATGCAAACGAAAAGAATACAACCGAAAAAACTTAAAAAATATGAATAAAGTTTACGCTACTCCTAACTACATTTGTGCTGTGCATAGCCAGAGAGTGGAATCGTCAGTAGTTTTTGAGATACGAGAAAGAAATCAAATTTAAATGAGAATTTCTAAAATTGATTCTCAGAAATTGACTCAGTTTAAATACATTCGTAGCTAAAATGAGTAAATAAAACTCATTTTGAGTAAATTTTACTTGAGTTGAGTAAGTACATACTACATTCAAGTAAAAAATAAACTTAAATTGGGTAAGGGCATACTGGGTGCCAAACAAATACCAATTTCCTTGATTTTAGTTCATTTTTACTGGAATTTAGTAAACTTTTTTGAGTGTTCCTGGTATCTCAGGGTGTACACACCCACAAATGTAGCTAGATTGCCATAAATTTCAAAAATATTATTTTTTTTTTTCAAATATTTTTATCAGTCGGTTAATTTGTGTAGTAGGTAATAGAAGGTTCGTGACACATGGGTCAAGCTTCCACATTCATAAAACAATAATAAAATCATGATAAACTGTCATAACGAATTTCAGGCACAGGTATATAATTTATAGAGCATTTAATTTTACCTTGACACTTGGACAATTCTTGCAAGGGACGTTGCAAGAGCATTCGCATTTTTTAAAAACATTTTCAAATAGCAAATTGCAACTGATTGCGACTCTTCCAATGAATTGTGAAACAACTTAAAAAAAGAATTTTTAAGTCACCATTTCACTGCATTACAGTTGTTTCCGTCCCAAATGCTATTATCCTCCTACTCTGTAGGGTGAGGGTAAAATAAAGATATAATTTTTCTGTTTTGCTTAGGCGATACTTTTCTGTTCATGAATTTGTTGTTTCTATTTACCCGGAATGGAGATAATTTATTTTTGTTTTTAAAATATAAAACGACTACTCAAAAAAATTTCGAAGATCTATGGGTTCCATTAAATATTATATTCGTCAATTACCTTTCAATGTTCATCAGTTAGGCATAATTCAAAAGGTATTGATTGCAGCTATTTATACGCAGTACGCCTTCAAAAGACTCCTTTCTGTTATCATTATGAAAAACTACAAATAATTTTTATGTTAAAATCTCAATAATTCCACCTATTATTCTAAGAATAAATATGATATAAACATTTTATTCGAAAGCGTTACATTCAAAAAAACCTAAAAATGTATTGAAGTGCTCTCAAGGTTCTATTAATTTCGAAAAAAATGTACAAATAACATAAAAATACATTGTAAAACCATGATTGGGGGCGGATAGCCCAGAGACGATTTGACCTAGGCCCGATCGCCATTAGACAATCTGAACTTTATTTCTATGGGGTGACTGGATTTTTTTACGAACCATGACCCAGCCTAATATATAGCACCCATAAATATGTTTAAGATAACCGGTATAAATAGACTTATTTTCCAAAATTATAGTACAAATATTGGAGGAAACTTCGGCAAACGGCTAAAGTTGGATGGGATCGGCAAAACAAATATTCTCCTCTTTAATTTGATATCCATATTGTGATAATAAAAAATAAACTCGACCGGAAGATGAACAAGAAAAAAGGTATATAAGATTCAGCCCGGCCGAATTTAACGCGTAGTGTATTCCACGGTATTGTGGGTAGATTTGAGGCTGTCGACATTACTATAGGGTCCGCCATCTAACGTTTTTTTTTTCAACTATTCAACCGTTGGACTATTATTTGTGGGCAGCCATTTGAATGAAATTATTTTCCATTATTAACCGGAAGGATTGTACTTTCAAATAAAAAAAAAGAAATTTGAGAAAATATTCAGTAGTTTTTTATAGGATTTTCAAAAAAAAAGTTATTTGGCGGACCCTATAGAAGAAGTGTGGTAAATTGCGATATTTTTGATGAACATTAAAATATTTCTTTACTATTTCAAACTACAAGGCATACTATTGCACTTGCCGGTCTGTCAATTCCTGATACAATTTTCTATGCAAAAAAGTGCTAAATCAAAAAAACTGTCCTCTAGTGTGAGATTCAATAAAATGAGAACAATTCAGAATATGAATACGAATAGAATATTGAAATATAAGTATTTTAAACAAACAATTTTGTCGATTTCTACTCAATCTCACACTAGAGGACAGTTTTTTTGATTTAGCAGACCGGCAAGTGCAGGGGGCCAACGCATTCCCGAAGGTTTGCCAGACATGGGTATTTTATTTCTACAATGTAAGGAAGCGACCATAAAAGATTTGGCAATTTTACTTATAGGGAAGTTGTGGAAATATCACTACCTTTTTTGACCTTAAAAATTGCAGGGGGCGCCAAAGCCAGACATGATTTGTTCTTCTTCTCATAATGTAAGGAAATGACCATAAAAAATTTGACAGTTCTACTTATAGGAAAGTGGTGGAAATAACACTATATTTATTCGACCTTAAAAGGTGCAGGGGGCCAAAGCCGCCTTCGAAGGTTTGCCAGACATGGATTTTCTTTCTTTGTACAATGGAAGGAAATTACCATAAAGGTTTTAGCTGTTTTACTTACAGTTTAAGGATATTCGTTGCTGGCCCCCGGACTTTAATCCTGTCTGGCAAGCACTTTCCACCCCCAGACTCGTCTGGCTGGTTGGTTGATAACTCGTAGGTGTAAGAGCTTTCTAAATAATCAAATACCAGCCATGACAAAATATTGTAAATATCACTAGCCTTTTCGACCTTAAAAAACACTACCTTTTTTACCTTAAAAATTGAAGGGGGCAAAGCCACCCCCGAAGACCTGCCAGTAAGGAGGTGACCATAAAAGTTTTGGCAGTTTTACTTATAGGGAAGTGGTAAAAATATCACTATTTCCATTCGAACTTAAAGGGTGCAGGGGGCCAAAGCCATTCCCGAAAGTTTGCCAGACATAAATTATTCTTCTTCTCATAATGTAAGGAAGTGGCCATAAAAGTTAGGGCCGCTTTACTTATAGCGTAAAGAAATTCGTTGTTGGCCCCGGACTTTGACCCTGTCTGGCACGCACTTTCCACCCCCCGATTGGTGTGGCTTCTTGGCTGGTAACTCACAGGGGTAAGAGCTTTCATATATATAAATGCCAGTCATGATTGGTGTGGCTGCTTGGTTGGTAACTCGTAGGGGTAAGAGCTTTCATATATATAAATGCCGGCCATGATAAAATGGTGTAAAGGCTACCCATTTTTTGCGACCTTAAAAGTCGCAGGGGGCCAAAGCCACCCCGAAGTTTTGCCATACATGAATTTTTTCTTTCCAAAAATAAAGGAACATATCCTAAAAGTTTAAGCCGTAAACATATAGTGTAACAAAAACGTTGCTGGCTCCCGGACAATATTTATTTCCATTTCGTGTAAATACGAAATTTCACGATTCTAGCTACAATAGCTTGGTTGGTACCGACTTTTTCCAATGAATGCGATGTATACATTGAATTGAATTCTAACTGGTACCATTTGTATCCCCTTTCGCCCAATTTTCTTCCTAAAACATTTCGAAAAATTCCTCTATTTTTCGCGTGTATACAGTCAGATTAATGCATAACTTTAGCGGTTGGTACCATTTTTATCCCCATCGCCCTTATTTCCCGCCTAAAAAGACAAACTTCCAAAAAAATCCTTCATGTTTCGCGTCTACACATTCAGTGATGGCTACACCGAGTTTCAGGATTTCAACTTCAGCGATTTGATTGGTACCATTTTTATCCCTCTTTTCCAATTGTTTCTCTTAAAAGTACGAATTTTGAAAAATCCATCTATTCTACGTATCTACGCAATTGGAGGGATGTACATGCCAAATTTCATGTTTCTAGCTGTTGTGGTACCATTTTTATTCCTATTAGTCCCATTTCGGCCGATTTTTTTTTACTTTTTGGTACTTTAAAATTTAAAGAGGAATGTCCGCAACAAATTTCAAGTGTATATAAGCAGAATTTTTCAAAAACAATCTTAAATCTTAAAAATATTAGGGGTAATTTTAGTCCTTGTTAGGGAAAAATTTTTCCCTCTGGGCCGATTTCGCCCACTTTCAATCCCAACCAACCTGCAACCATAAGACACATTTAGATAAAATTTGAACCTCCTAGTTCATTTCGATCAGCGGCTAGTGTGTTTTCAACAGACAGACGGACATGGTTAGATCGTCTTATAATTTTACCACTATGGAGTCTAAGAGGAATATATTAAGGTGTTACACACGGAATGACAAAGTGAATATACATACCACCATCTTTAGATGTGGGGGGGGGGCGTACAAAATTTGAGTACGCAGTTTTGGTATATTGGGTCACTACTTTCAAAAAAAATAAATTTTGGTTGATATATTATCAAAACAAGGTTAATAATTATAATATAGTTTTCCAATTTTAGACACTAAAATACATCAAACGAGTAAAGTAAATATAACATGATATGGATAAATTGATCTTGACCCAATGATAAATACAGATTATACAGCGGTAATAGGATGAATCGGACGGACATTTGAAGGGGGACTATAACAACAATTGAGGCCTGTGCCAAAACATGCGCCTATATATTTCTCATTCACGGTAGGTATTCCTAGTTGAAACATATAATGATCTGCAAAATTTGATGAAGATCCGATGTAAGATGTGGTTTCTAGAGCTGTTGTAGAGAAAAATGGGGCCCCACTTGGGTTATACCAAAGTATGGACATATGGGCATCTCCCAAACAAGTATGGAAAGGCTAAAGACGGACGGAGCCGACTATATGATACACCCCACTTTCCATCTCACTACAATTCAATTCGGTAAAAATTGAAATCGGGAACGATTTTTGAATCCTGTAAATGTAAGTGTTTGACAAAAAATGTTAAATCGGAAAGGACATTTGTATGGGGGTATATTCAAACCTGGAACGATGTGACCCGCTCTCACCATGTATGTTTATTGGTGAAATATAATATGTAAAGGGAGCAACATTTGTATTGGGGCTATATCTAAATCTGAAACGATCTTACCCACTTTCACCATAGGTGTTTTTAGTTGGATTATAAGATGTTGTGCTAATTTTAAAGAAAATTGAGAAGAATGTGCGGTTTCTAAAGCGGAAAAATTGAAATCGGGAGCGACATTTGTATGGGGACTATATCTAAATCTGAACCGATCTTACCCACATTCAGCATAGGTGTTTTTAGTTAGATTATAAGATGTTGTGCCAATTTTAAAGAAAATCGGGAACAATATGCGGTTTCTACAGCGGAAAAAGTGAAATCGGGGGCGACATTTGTTGGGGGCTATATCTAAATCTGAACCGATCTTACCCAATTTCAACATAGGTGTTTCTAGTTCGATTTTAAAATGTTGTGCCAAATTTAAAGAAAATCGGGTACAATATGTGGTTTCTAAAGCGGAAAAAGTGAAATCGGGAGCGACATTTGTATGGGGGCTATATCTAAATCTGAACCGATCTAACCCGCTTTCGCCACAGGTATTTCTAGTTTGATTATAAGGCGTTAAGCCAAATTTGAAGAAAATCGGGTACTATATGTGCTTTATAGGGCGGAAAAAGTCAAATCGGGAGCGACATTCGTATGGGGGCTATATCTAAATCTGAACCGATTTCCTCCAAATTCAATACCGATGGTCTTTGGCCAGAAAAAATAAGTTCTGCCAAGTTGCATGACAATCGGACAACAATTGCGACCTGTAGAGTGCGAACAAGCTTAGGTGGTCAGCAGACGGACGGGCGGACGGACAGACAGACAACGTTAAATCGACTCAGCTGGTGATTCTAAGCCGATCGGTATACTTAAAGGTGGGCCTAGCTCGATTATTTCTTGGTGTTACAAACATTTGGCGCGAAACTAACTTACTAACCCACGAAGTGGTGTAGGGTATGAAAATATTATACACAGCGCTTGGACAAAATTGTTGTAGACTAGTGTTAGTTTTTAGTATGCATATCCGCCTACTGCCTTAAATATTTTCTAAGAATCCTTAAGGTGTCACAAACTACATGACAAACATGATATGCCTACCTATCCTCAAAATAACCCTAATCCCTTGAGGAAACAACAAAAACCGCTTTTTATCTTGGTCATGGAGAAACTTCTGTACTTAATATTTATTTATTTATGGACAGAATATTTGAAACGGTGTTGATCCGGCAAAGATTTGGTAAATTTGATGACAATTGTTGTTTGGAGTATTCAAGTGATTATAGCTTGTGTATGGATGAGGATGAGGTACCTATAGAAACTTGTTTTTGTCAGACTACTCCATGTTAACAACGTACAAACTACGCAACTACGTAATTTTGGCGTAGTTAATGTAGTGAACCCGAATATGGGGGAACACTGAGAAGAGTTCATAATAGTATGTTACGGAAATCATTGAGAATTGAAATTATTGTGAAGGTTGCGTAATCTCGATTGTATATCACATGACATACGTAGATATGTTACCGATAAAGAAATTCTTAAGGGAATTACATAAGGAAAGAACTATATTAGATATGCTAACAATAGATTAAGAGAGACTAAGGGAAAGACATAGGAATTTCCATAAATTCATAATATTATAGTCATGATATCGAAAGAAGAGAGCTAAAAGAGATTTGATGTTATCAGATTTCTTCTTGGCAACATTTGGTCTCCAGATTTTCGCTAGTACACACTCACAAATTTTTAATTAAAAGTTGACTTGAAAATTGGTATTTGTTTGGCACCCTATATGCTCTGATTACGTAGAGACGAAAAATAAATGGATTTTTCGAAATTCGTACTTTTTGGAGGTAAAAAAAAGGGATACAAACCAAGTGGCCGCAGCTAGAATCATTGAATGCGGTGTATACATTCCTCCGACTGCGTAGACAAGAAAAATAAATAAATGGTACGAATTAAACGGCTACAGCTAGAATGATGAAATTTTATGTGTACATCCCTCTAATCGCGTAGACCCATAAAATAAAGAGATTTTCGAAAGTCGTACTTTAAAGGGAAAACGATGATAAAAATGGTACCAACCAAATGGCCTCTGATAGAAGCATGGAATTCTGTGTATACATTCCTCTGCGTAGACACGCAAAATCAAAAGATTTTTCCAAATTCGTACATTAACTTTTAACATTTACGGCAAAAATGGAAAAGTGATAAAACTGGGAGCGAATGGCTAGAGTCATGAAGTTAGGTTATCTTGTACTGTGTACGTAAGAGATAATGGATTTCAAAAATTTGTAATTTTGGAATTGAAATGGGATAGAAATACAACCAACCAAATGGCTGTAGCTGAAATGCACCTATTAATTCCCAATATTTATGGTGTTTAAGCTTTTTTTGAAAATTCCTGCCTTATACTTACTTTTTAAATTGAATATTTTTATTTGCTTTGTACCGGAACTAAATATAAATCTGAACCAATTTAACCAATTTTCATCAGAGATGTTTGTTGTTGAAAACCCAAGTATTGTGCCAAATTATGAAGAAAATCTGTTAAAAATTTCCTTAAAACTAGGAAAATTAACAAAGTCTGAGTAAAATTTCCTTAATTCAAAGTCATAGCAAAGAGTTCATTTACTAGAGATGAGGTAGCAAATTTACTTGAAAACATTTATTTGGATCTAGTAAATAATTCTTATAATTGAGTAAATTCACGTGGAAGAAAACTTCTAAGGTTTCAAGTAAGAAAAATATTATGAATTTTGTTGTATGGAAAAAATTCCATTTAGGAAATTTTTTACTAAAATTGTGCTATTTTTTTTTTCTTAAAATTAAGTTATGCCAAGTTTTTCATACATCTACGTATTAATGAACTTATAAAAAATCTCTTGAAATTGTTTAAAAATTTCTTGAATATTAATTTAAGAAGCAATTCTCGTTCGGATGCAGAGATTTATTTCTTAAATACTTCAAGTGTTATTCTAAACAACCAACTTGTAGCAACTTTGAAGAAAATCGAGTAGAATATGTAGTTTATAAAACAGAAAAAATCAAATCGACAGTTACATATGTATGGCAGCTATATACAGATCTGAACCGATCTGAACCATTTTCTAGTTCAAATATAAGGTATTTTGCCAAATTTGAAGAAACTCAGATCACATATGAGGTTTCTGAATCTGAATCGATTCAATTTACTTAAACTTACGTTCTTGACCCACAAAACTTACATGTGCCAATTTTTGTTGTGATTGAGAAATCAGAAGGTGTCGGATGAAGAATGCGGAGTTCCCATATTAACGTTTGATCTTCAAAATATTATATATTTTAATATTCCAAACTAATTTAAACAAATAAACTATTATTTTCATTAAAAATTGATTCATGGAACAAAGTTTTATCTGATGAGTTTAAGTCCTTACATATCTGCAAGGTTCTAAGTAGAGATGGTCGCCACTCACGTGAATTACGTGAATCATGCGTGATCGTGAGCCAAATTTATTTAACTCACGTGAGCGTACGTGAACGTGAGGAACGAACGGAATTTTGTGCGTGAATGTGAGTCTAATTTATGCGTAAGTCACGTGATTTTTGCGTGAATCTCACATATTTATTATTATTTTTATTTTCAGTTCAGCAGTTTTTTGGATATTTTGAATTAGTTTGTTCTCAATTTACCATGTATACATACAGTGGCCGACAAAAGTCAACATACGACCCACATTTTTGCGATTTAGCGAGTTCCAAAACATATTTGAAAAAAGTAATGATGCGGTTTTGTTTGAAATCGTGTTTTATTCATATAACAATAACAAAATGCACTACTTCAATATAAACACAAAAGATATTAACAGAATACGCAGAAAAAACCTTGACAAAAGTCTACATACGGTTTGAGATGAGACATAAAAAATGCAATTTAACGTGACAAAATGATACTATTATATAATTTAATATTTTGTTGGTCCACCATGAGCATCTAAAGATTGATTTTTTTGAGGTTAGGATTTTCATGCATTAGTATTTGACAGATCACGTGGGATTTCAGACATGGTGTCAAAGAGAAAGATGCTCAGTATGCTTTGACATTTCATCATGAATATACTTACTAACGAGCAACGCTTGCAAATCATTGAATTTTATTATCAAAATGCGTGCTCTGTTAAGAAAGTTCAGAAAGAAAGAAATTGTGTTCAGCGACGAAGCTCATTTTTGGCTCAATGGGTACGTAAATAGGCAGAATTGTCGATTTTGGAGTGAATATCAGCCAGAAGCATTGCAAGAGCTATCCAGAAAAAGTCACAGTTTGGTGCGGTTTATGGGCTGGTGGCATCATTGGACCGTACTTCTTCAAAGATGATGCGAATCGTAACGTAACTGTGAATGGTGAGCGCTACCGTGAGATGATATCCAACTTTTTTTGCCCAAAATGGAAGAACTGAACTTGGTTGACATGTGGTTTCAACAAGATGGCGCTACATGCCACACAGCTCGCGATTCTATGGCCATTTTGAGGGAAAACTTCGGAGAACAATTCATCTCAAGAAATGGACCGGTAAGTTGGCCACCAAGATCATGCGATTTGACGCCTTTAGACTATTTTTTGTGGGGCTACGTCAAGTCTAAAGTCTACAGAAATAAGCCAGCAACTATTCCAGCTTTGGAAGACAACATTTCCGAAGAAATTCGGGCTATTCCGGCCGAAATGCTCGAAAAAGTTGCCCAAAATTGGACTTTCCGAATGGACCACCTAAGACGCAGCCGCGGTCAACATTTAAATGAAATTATCTTCAAAAAGTAAATGTCATGGACCAATCTAACGTTTCAAATAAAGAACCGATGAGATTTTGCAAATTTTATGCGTTTTTTTTTTAAAAAAGTTATCAAGCTCTTAAAAAATCACCCTTTACAACAGCCAGCAATCATCTGGGCATTGATGCAACTAAGTTTTCCAATTCCGCAGGTGATATTTGTCGCCATTCCTCTTCCAGCTTGTTTTTTAGCGTTTGGGCGCTAGTTATGTGATGTTTTCGGATCCTGCGTTGCAGAATCTCCTACACATGTTCAATAATATTCAGGTCGGGTCTTTGTGGCGGCGAATAAAGTTGTCTTGGAGCATGGTAAATCAGCCAATCTTTAACAAATTGGGCTGTGTGCTTCTGATCGTTATCTTGTTGGAAAATCCAGCGCTCTCCGAGGTTTAAATTATCGACCGATGCCTTCAGATTTTGTTCCAATATGGATTTATATTGATAGCGATCCATGTTACCCTCAATAAACGCAAGATTTCCAACTCCAGACGCCGCGACGGCACCCCAAACCATTACGTTGCCACCACCATGTTTTACCGTAGCAAGTAAATTCTTCGGATTCATTGCCGTATTCGCTTTTCTCCATACTTTGGCTCTCCCGTCACTTCCAAATATATTATACTTCGACTCGTCCGTAAATAAAACCCGCTTCCAGAAGTCTAATCCCTTGTCCAAGTGTTGCTGGGCGAATTCAAGGCGAAGCTTACGATTCTTTTCACTTATAAGAGGTTTTTTGCGTGGCGTTCTGCTTCGGAAACCATTATTATTCAGACTTCTTTGAATTGTTCTTGGATGTACAATTGTATCCGACCTTTCTGTGAGTTGTTTGGACAACATTGTAGCATTCACTTTCGGGTTTTCATTAACTTCTTTTAAAATAAAGCTTTCATCTCGTCGACTAAGTTTTTTGGACGCCCACTTCTGGGCTTATTTTCAACAGTACTCGTATTTTCGAAGTTTTTGCATATAGTTCGGACAGTTGATTTACTTAAATTAACCATTTTAGCTATTTCGCCTAAAGATTTCCTTTCGTTTCTGCATTTTATTACTAAATTTCGAATATCAGTTGCAATTTCGCGGACTAATGTTTCTTGAATTATATTTATTTAAAGAAGAGCAAGCACAAGACAAGTGACAATACAAATTTCGTCAATTCTCCTATAAAGTACATTATAAAAAATGACGTAAAGCATGGGATGCTATGTCGTATGTAGACTTTTGTCAAGGTGTTTTTTGTTTATTTTGCCAATATCTTTTAAGTTTATATTGAAGTAAAGCATTTTGTTATTGTTATATTAATAAAAAACGATTTCAAACAAAACCGCATCATTACTTTTTTCAAATATTTTTTGGAACTCGCTAAAACGCAAAAATGTGGGTCGTATGTTGACTTTTGTCGGCCACTGTAGGTAGTAACTTTAATACCTGCGCGCGAACGAAGTCAAATTAAATACTGTTTCCTGGATTTGGTGATATATACTTTGTTTTCTATTTGATTTTATGTCATGGTGCCCGTATATATATATATATAAACTACAGCATATTAAAAATTGAAGTTACGTTTTTCTCAAAACAGCCTTTGGTGCAGTTGAAACCTTGTTGTTCTAAGGTCCCGATATACAGTCAGACACAAATTCGAA
The DNA here is from genome assembly GCA_947397865.1 of Polietes domitor. NCBI lineage: Eukaryota > Metazoa > Arthropoda > Insecta > Diptera > Muscidae > Polietes > Polietes domitor. The sequence continues at coordinate 139,410,297 of OX377619.1, forward strand.
AGTTGTACTTAAACTTTAGTCTCTGACTATACACTCCGCTTCACTTGATTGAGGACATCGTGGTACAAATTTACAAACTCTTATATTAAGAGAAATATTTAAAAAATGATGTTGATTTTTTATTCAAAATTGTAAACAAGAAGTAGAAAAATGAGACCAAAACAAAAACAGAGAGATTCAATATGTACCGTTATTAAGAAATGTATGAAAGTGGAAATAGGCAAATATGGTGAACAATTTGGCGCGTCATTTGCTTGAGGACAGTAATGCTGATAACAACAAACTTACGAATCTTCAAAGTTTTTGTATTTTTTTTTGAGTTTTGTTTAAATTTAATATTAATTAAAATTTAAATTCAATATTAATTTAAAGGTTAAAGTCGTTATCAAAAAATACAAACCAATATGGGTAGCGGTAAGACGCTTACAGACACAGAAAAGGGGAAAATTCTGGCATTCAGAGATGAAAAGTATTCTGTACGTGAGATTGCTGAAAAAATTGGAATAAGTAAAACAGTTGTACACAATTTTATAAAAAATACATCAAATTATGGAAAAAATCGAAGAGGTCGTATATCCAAGGCTACTACTGCTGCACAAGATCGCTTAATCGTGCGAACCGCTTCAAATTCTGCCAAGTCGGCTGCAAAAATAAGAGCTTTAACAGGTGTAACTGCCAGTGTTTCGACAGTACGAAGAGTAATAAATGCTTCCTCACATCTCCGTTTGAGAAAACTGCAAAAAAAGCCACCATTAAGAAAGCCTCGTCAAAGTGCCCGACTTAATTTTGCTCATGACAAAATGTCCTGGACTACCAAGTGGAAACAAGTAGTCTTTTCAGACGAAAAGAAATTTAACCTTGATGGCCCGGATGGGTACAACTTTTATTTCCATGATATAAGAAAGGAGGAAATTTATTTGACCCATCATCACAGCAGGGAAGGCGGGGTAATGATGATGATGATGGGGTGCTGTTACTTATTATGGAACTATTGACCTCGTTTTTGTCAGCACTAAAATGACTGGAATTTCCTACAAGTCGATATTGGAAGATGCATTCAGCCAGTTCAAAAATTTGTTTGGACCAATAACATGGATTTATCAACAGGACAACGCACCGATTCACACAGCACGAGTTGTAACGTCATGGATAAGAGAACAACATGTGGAATTATTGCATTTGCCCCCATATTCTCCTGACCTCAATATAATGGAAAATATATGGGGATGGTTAGTACGAAAGGTTTACGAAAATGGAAAACAGTTCGATAATAAAGAGTCGCTAATCAGAGCAATTAGAACTGCGTGGGGTCAAATCTCATTAAATTATATTCAGTCTCTTTACGAATCCATTCCCAACCGTATTTTTGAGGTTATTAATAAGAATGGATCATATACTCACTACTAAATGCATCTTAAGTAAAATCTGTACAATTATATTGTTATTGTGTAGAAAAAATGTAAAAGGTTTCACATTGTAACGTACTTTTAAGATGTGTCCTCAAACAATTGATGCGCCAAATAGTTCACCATATTTGCCTATTTCCACTTTCATAAATTTTTTAATAACAGTACTCATTGAATTTATCTGTTTTTGTTTCGATATCATTTTTCTACTTCTTGTTTACTGTTTTGAATAAAAAATCAACATAATTTTTGAAATATTTCTTTTAATATGAGTGTTTGTAAATTTGTAACATGATGTCCTCAATCAAGTGAAGCGGAGTGTATATTAGAGCGTACCAGGTTACAAGTAAAAAAAAAGTTCGCCGTACACCTTCCAATATGAAGTATTATTGAAAGGTAGTTTCAAAAAAATTTTTTTTTTATTTTTTATGCCGAACGTAGGGGCTTAACTTCTGCATTTATAAACGGATTTTAAAGTGTGATACATCGATGTTTTTGTCTCGACGAGGCCGATTTTTTTGGTACGCCCTAGTGTATATAACTCTATAGTCCAAAGGTGTTCCAGACGTAAATACAAACTTAGTATATCCCCACCCTATGACATAAAAATATTGCAACGAACTTTTATACTAAGAAAATTGATAAGTTTATAAATTGATAATAATATCTCATCAATTTTCGCTGCACAACAGGCAGCCATCGAATACCAGTCATTATTCGTAAAAATAATAGAAATATAAAGACGCCATTACGAGGAGATCAAATATAAAGTTAAAGCTAAAATTGACCTTCATAAAAATCATATCAAATTCAGAGCATGTCACTGGACAAATATTTTTAATTATTTTCAAATTTTAGGCTAATATCCATAAAAATGAGGCGAAATTTAAGTGGAATTTATGGGGCTGCTCTTGCTTCGAATGGCATCAAATATCCTGAGTAAAAAGCGTTTTCTCTCTCTCTGTCCTCATTGTTGTTTATGCGTGCTTGTTTGTTCACTTGTGCACTTGTCCCTTCTTGGAATTGATAAGGGCACAAGTCCAATGCTCTGCATGGCATGGCCCTATCCCTATGCCCCCGATGAAATAATGTTGCTTTATTACGAGAAAATAAGTTCGCTCTAATGATGAGGACACTACGGAGCATCATTCTTATCATCCCACCACAAAATTGTTGCCACATTAGTTGGGGAGGGGAGGGATGGGAGGTGGGAGTAAAGTATCAACCCCTAGTACATACCACCAAACTGTATCATATATAGGCATACATCAGAGTATGGTGGAGGAGGGTGAAGGATAACTGACACCCACCCAGTCTGTAGACGCTCTAAGCGTGTCATAAGTGCAATCACTTTCTCTTTACAGTCGACATACATTCTTGTGTGTGTGTGAGTGAGTGCGTGTGTGTTCTTGTGAACGGGTATAAACTTCAATTAGGGCAAGTGAGCGGGTTACAATTTCACATCATCACTTGTGACAATGCAACAGCAAGCAAGCAAGTAGCGTAGCGTAGCTCACTGTACTCGTAGTATGCCCCAAAGGGGTACTTACAGAAGCTGTCACCAGCTTGTGAATTGTATGTTGCTGGAGTTTGTTTTTGTTGTCGATGTCGATGTTGTTGCTGCTGCTGTTGCTGTTGTTCTACTTTTCGAGCCAAACATTCCGACCACAATTTAGTTGATAAATGACTCCCTTGAATTCTTTTCGCATTATCCCACACACTCTAACAAATTTCAGTCATCTTCCCATTACCATCCCCCTTCCTCCGCCGATTCATCCATCTTCCAACTCCCTCCAGCCACCAGACAGACGACCAATTCAGAGAATTCCTTGTAATATGTCATCACATGAATGAATGGCTGGCTGAATGAGTGAAGGATGGGTGCGTGTCATGTGAGTTGGGCCAAATTTACATCGCAACGCGTGTTTAGAGGCATAGCATCTGCTGCACAATGGGACGGTTTATCCAAATAATTCATTTCACCAACATTCACCTACAGAATGGATGGTATCATTCCGTTTGCAACAACTTGAAATATTCATCGGAAACTCCATAAAGTATACATAGTCAGAGACTAAAGTTTAAATACACCCTTCGTATTTGGTTTAGTTTACACCAGACACGTCCATCGCTTCCAACATATTGAATTTGCATTCAGCAATAAACAATTATGAAATATAATAAAACTGCATACCTAAAATTTTATTGGAACATTTACTTTTCTTTAATAAAAAAATTTGAAAAATGTATTAAATTTGCGTCGCTGACTGTAAATATATTCTGGGTCGTGGCAAAATTCTACTACGATGTACACACGTCCGTCTGTCTGTTGAAAGCAAAACGGACGAAAAGAGCTAGACGATTAAAATTTTCCACATATGAGTCATTCTCCTCAAAATGATACGAATAACATGAAATTCGGTGTATACATAAGAGACCGACCGAATTCGGCTTCGAAACTGAATAAGTGAATTATTTTTTCTAAAATGCAGCGTCCAAAGAAATATTTACAGGAAGATTGACACAATTGAATTGAATTAATCAACTCTCATTGGACCCAGAAATCATTAAATAATGTGTGTTCAGTGATTTTGGCAAAATTCTAACTTTCACGTCTGTCAAGTAGGAGAAGCGGGATAAGAAGGAACAAACCGAACGATAACAATTAAGGAAAGACAATTAAAACAAGCACGGAAAGACTAAAGACAGGCGGAGCCGACTATATGATAGCATTCTTCCCCATTATAATTGAAATCGGGGGAAAAAAGTGATATCGGGAACGATTTTTGTTGGGGTACTATTATGTGGTCTATGGAGCGAAAAAAAGAGCGAAATTAGTATGGAAGTTAAATCTAAATCTGAACCGACCTTACCCAGACGTTTCTAGTTGAATTATAAGGTTCTGTGTCAAATTGGAAGAAATTCGGTTAAAATATGTGGTTTCTAAAGCTGGAAAAACAAAATTGGAGCTATCTATAAAGCTGAACCGTTGTTACACACTTTAAAACAGTAAGGAAAGGCTAAAGTCGGGCGGGACCCACTATATGATACACTCCACTTTCTATCCGAATACAATTCAATTCGGCAAAGAAGTGAAAACGGGAAGAATTGTATCGGGGCTATATCCAATCATGGAATGAATTGACCCACTTAAACAATAGGTTCTTCCAGTTCAAGAATTACGTGTTATGCTCAATTTGAAGAAATTCGGTGAAAAAATTGTGTGGGAGTTATATATAAATCAGAACCGATCTGACCCATTTTCACCATGGGTGCTTCTAGTGGAAATATAAAATAGCTTGCCGAACTTGAAAAAGATCTGTTAAAATATGTGGTTTCTAGAGCAGAAAAAGTCAACATGAGAGCGAAATTTGTATGGGAGCTATATATAAAGCTGAACCGATCTGACTCATTTTCGGTGTTTCTAGTTGAAATATAAGATGTTTTTTGCTAATTTTGAAGAAAATATGTTAAAATATGTGCTATCTGGAGTGAAAAGAGTCAAATCGGCAACGCAATTCGTATCTAAAACTGAACCGATTTTCTTCAAATCAAATAGCGTTCGTCCTTGTATCGAAAAACTTCTTGTGCAACGTTTCATTTGGTTCTGGCTACAATTGCGACCTGTATCGTGATTACAAGAATAGATGGACAGACAGACGGACCTTGGTAAATCCATTCAAAAAGTGATTCTAAGTCGATCGGTATAATTAACAATGGGTCTATCTCCCTTCCTTGTGGGAATTACAAACCAATGAACAGGGACATAATACTCTCGTGGAGTGTATAAAGATATGTTTCTAGTTCAATTTTCCTCAAGCCATGTAAATATTTACTCAAACTGAGAAAAAAAACCAGTAAGTTTTATTAATCTAAGTAAAATTTTGCAGAAAGTTTCCTGAATCTAAGTTAATTTTTACTCATACAAAGTAAATTTTGCTAAATAAAAGTAAAATGTTGCTGAAACTTTCCTAAAACTAAGTACATTTTTACTCATATTAAGTAAATATTTACTTAAATTAAGTAAATATTTATTATGTCTTTGTGCATTTGTTTGTAACACCCAAAAGGATAGGCCCATTGTTAATTATACCGATCGACTTAGAATCACTTTTTGAATCGATTTAGCCATGTCCGTCTGTCTGTCCGTCTTTACGTCCGTCCATCTATTCTTGTAATCAAATTACAAGTCGCAATTGTAGTCGGAACCATATGAAACATTGCACAACGAAGTTTTTCGAGATAAGGACGAACGCTATTTAATTTGAAGCAAATCGGTTCAGATTTAGATATAGCCCCTACACAAATGTCGCTCCCGATTTGACTTTTGAAAATTGGCACAACATCTTATAATCGAACTAAAAACACCTATGGTGAGGGTGGGTAAGATCGGTTCAGATTTAGATATAGCACCAATTTTGGCCAAACTATATATATTATATTGCACATATTTCGTTCCATGTTTCAATATACCCACATACCTATGCCCTTTCCGATTTAAATTTGTTTTCATTTCATTTATTCAGTCTATGGAAATACAATATTCCTTACAGACTATAATATAATACTAAAAACAAATTAAATCTAATATGTTACAAAAAGTAGTTAATTAATTCAAAAATCTAAATTAAAATTAGATATACGATTAAAGTCTTTCAAAGCCCTTGCAATTGGTTCAAATACAAAATAGTTAGATCTATGAAGCGGAATAAAAAATACATTATTATTTCTTAAAATGCGAGAGGGAACTTTAAAATTTACAAGTTCCAGTAATTCAGAACAATCAACTAAGCCACAAATAATTTTGAAAAGAAACACTTGCGAAAGGAAAGTTCTCCTATTCTCGAGGGTTTTCAAACCAATAAGCCTACATTTATCGACATAGGAAGGTTGAGGTTCAGTAAAATGAATAGAACGTAGAGCAAACTTCATGATTTTTTTTTGTATACGTTCAATTCTACATATATGGATAGCACAAAAGGGATTCCAAACAATACAAGCATATTCCAGCTTAGACCGGACTAAAGATGAAAAAATTAACTTCGCTGTATAAGGATCCGAAAATTCCTGACAATCTCTCTTCACAAAAGCGATCAAAGAATATGCTTTAGGAATGATGACATTTAAATGATTAATAAACGTAAACTTGGCATCAAAAACAACACCCAAATCAACTATTTCATCTACAGATTTAAGTTTGTGTTTTGTCAAACACATGCATTTACAGGATACAAAAATCCCTCCCGATTTCACTTTTTTACATAATTGAATTGTAGAAAGTGTAGTGTATCATATAGTCGGCTCCGTCCGACTTTAGCCTTTCCTTACTTGTTATTAATACTAAATTTTTGCAAAAAATAAAAGTTTTGGTCATTCCACTTCATATCTCTCATTATTTTCGGTATTGAAGTCCATATCTAAAATTCATCAAAATGATGAAAAAAGATGAAAACGATTATTAGGTTTTCCATTTATGCCTAAATAAATGTTCGAATTTCCAAAGTGGGGAATTTTTATTAAAATGGTCTACATGATTTTTCACCATTTTTATCTGTTTTGATGAATTGTATCTATTTAACTTTGATTTGTATAAGAAATATCACAATTTTCCTAATATAGGACTGATAGAATCCTACGTAAAGTCGACAGCCTCCAAACTTCGTCTAGGCTACCCTCAATTTTCCAATCCTCTGCGCCGCTGTGGTGTGACAATTCTATTTCAACTTCGGGTAAGACGATCTGACTTTACTATTATTTACTTTAAAAGTCATTAGCCCGTCGCTGCCGGCTTAAAAATCACATCCTTTTTAATGAGCATTAGATTACCAATGATTGAGAGAAGCTGTCTATTGACCCTGCGGGGAATTCTATGTGAATGTTGAACTGAGCTGATGATGGGGATAATTCTCCTCGAAAACATTTTTCACTTAAAAACAATTAAGGAAAGGCTAATGTCGGACGGAGCCAATTCAATTCTGTAAAAAAGTGAAATCGGGAAGGATTTTTGTATCCTGTAAATGTATGTGTTTGACAAAAAATGTTAAATCGGAAAGGACATCTGCATTGGGGTATATTGAAACATGGAACGATGTGTCCGGCTTTCGCCATGTATGTTTATAGATGAAATATAATATGTAAAGTTTGGCCTAAATCGGTTAAACATTTGGGAGCAACATTTGTATATATATATAAAAAATTATATCTAAATCTGAACCGATCTTACCCACATTCGCGATGGGCGTTTTTAGTTGAATTATAAGATGTTGTTCCAAATTTAAAGAAAATCGAGTGAAATATTTGGTTTCTAAAGCGGAAATAGTCAAATCGGGAATGACATTTGTATTGGGGCTATATTTAAATCTGAACCGATCTGACCCACTTTCACCAGAGCTGTTTCTAATTCAATTGTAGGGTTTTAAACCAAATTTGAAACAAATCGAGTGAAATATGTGGTTTCTAGAGTGGCAAAAGTCAAATCGAGAGCGACATTTGTATGGGGGCTATATCTAAATCTGAACAGATTTACTTCAAACTAAATAGCGTTCGTCCTTGATCCACAAAACTTATTTGTGTCAATTTTTGTTAAGATCGGACTATAATTGCGTCCTGTAATTTGATTACAACAATAGATGGACAGACGGAAATTGCTAAATCGACTCAGAAAGTAATTCTAAGCCGATCTGTATAATAAATGATGGATCTAACTCGTTTCCCTTTGGGTGTTACAAACAAATGCACAAAGACATAATACTCTCGTGGAGTGTATAAAAATTGTGTACCTGTAGTAGCTGCTGCCCTTACGGGGACTATATATTGATATTTTCTTATTTTCGTTTTTTCCTTCTTTACAATGTCTCCAAGACATTCTATGTTTTAAGTTTCAGTTAAGTTTTCTCTTGTCAGATGTTGGCCAAGGGCAGCAACTCCAATCAAAGCAATGAAATTTGAACTCAAGAACAGCATAAATAAGCAGTCCATCATTTGGTATTTGGATTCAAGAGGGAATAATTGCCTTTCGTAGGGTATAATCTGTCCCATTGTGACCTGATGTTTCGGGTGCTTTGTCTTTCACTGCTTAAGGACGATAACAATTTACGCAGTTAAATGAGAAGAATAACAGGCACCAGCGGCAGCAGCAGCAGCAGTGACGGAAAACGAAACAAAAACAAGACGCAAAAATAACAAATGAAATCGACTTGTTTTTTCTACATCTTGTCAGGACGATAACGCTAACAAGACATAAACAAATGAGCGGATGGTGTACTCGCACATGGGAATGGACAACTGGGGGGATATGGTGCCATCCTCCTCTCGACTCCTATCCACATATGTATGTTGTAATTTGAGGATAATATTGTAAATTTTAGCATATGTCTATCGAGTTGTGTCTGGCGTGAGGCGGGCGCTATACCAAAAAAAAAGAACCCGATATCCTATTACAGTATTTACATAATTCCAAGAATGTTTTCATTTTCGGTTTGGAGTAAATTAAAAACAATAGCCTCAAATGAACATTGGCCCATTGTTAGGCATGTCGGCACTTTACTTAATGAATTTGCGCCTCATTACACATGGTCCATGCTTCGTTTAAAGGAGAATAACACCGTGGAAAAGGTTAGCGTTGCTGAACCTAACGACCCTCGGGGTGAGTAGAAGACCTTTGAAAAGCGCTGAGTTTATTATTAAAATCCTGTCTCTGTCTGTCGGGATTCAGAAAAAGATTTGAGTTTGTTTTGATTTCGCGAACAAACATACGAGGTCTTTGCGGCAATCAATTATCTATTCACTTAGGCTAGAAGATAATTAACGGATATACTTTCGTGAATAATAATAATTTGAGGTTTTGGCAACAATCCTAATTTGAGGTTTGGTTTGGAGAGCCAGTTTATCAGCACAAAATTGGTTTTGACCTGCGAAAATACTACTCTAACATACGCCCTGAAAAATAATTGCTGGAAAGAAATCCTTATGCTGAAAACATATTTAGGATCTTTATATTTGGACACAATTATATTTATAGAAAATGCTTATAAATGTTTTAAAATTAAGCCTTTTGTCTTGATTTGTTGACGTCGCACAGTGGTATTTTGCTATCAAGAGAAAAGACATTTTGGATTTGTTTAAAAAAATATATATAAAGTTTTATGAAATTATTAGTTTTACGTGTGATGTTCCGAAAAGAATCAGAAAATGTAAAACTTCTATAATTCCCTCAGCCGAATCACTAAAATATGGTCTATTCTCATAAAAAATATTTATACAATTGATTCTAGAAAGCGAAAGCAACGATTTCAAAAGCAAACAAGTAGAAACGGCGTTAAGTTCGGCCGGGCTAAACTTTATATACCCTCCACCATGGTTTGCATTCCACAAAGGCAGTCGATTTTCGTAGAAGTGCAGTAACATTACAGACCAATGCCAATTTTTGTAATCTAGTTGGGTTTAAGGCCAATGGCTGATTAGGCCAGAGCGTCCGATCCTGGTGTTGGGGCTGCCAACTAAGCCTCCAGGCGTGCCATGGTGCCGCAGGTATTTAGTCCATGTTGCTTGTAGGGTTATACCGCCCGTGGTTGGGTTGTGGTTAGACACACTATTATTAGGCCGCCCCTCTGAGGTCAGACGCCTTTTGCAGCCGCTCGCTACGAGTACAGACGCTGCGTGGTCCGCGTAGCCCTTTCTCCTTCGGGCTTTGGATGTTACCGTTGATTCTCAGATGGAATTCCTCAGCTAACATACCTTGAAGAATGTCTCCGTGGTTTGACACCCTTAACTCAAATTGACCATTAGGCTGAATATGTCAGGATTGCCCAATTTGAGCTCCCTCTTACCTTAGCCCCGACCTAAACTCCCATGAGGGTTGCTTACCCCATCTTTGTTTAAGTTACTCGGGTTACCAGGATGCACCGCGATGGAGGTGGGAGTAGGAATTGAATGATACTGGTCCTCAGAAGCTGCATACCCTGAGGTGATAATATGACTGATATTTGCATCCCAATTTTTTTAATATAGCCAAACCAAAATAAATACAAATATTTCAAACCTCGCGTATAAGGCAAGACTACCAATACGTTTATAATATATATCGAAACAATATTACAAATAATACTTCAAGTCAATTCAAAAAGTAAATACAAGACAGAAATCTTCAATAAAACTTAAAAACTACAGTTTGTTGTATTTCCATCCATTTTAATTCCAAAAGTAAAAATTTGCACGTACACAGTGCAACATAATCTAACTTCATGATTAAAAAAAAAATAAAAAATACGAATTTGGAAAAATATTTTTATTTTGATTGTCTATGCAGTTAGAGGAATGTATGCACCGAATCCTATGAATCTAGTTGCGGCCATGTGGTTGGTACCGTTTTTATCCCCTTTTTCCTATTTTACCCCCTTAAGAGTACGATTTTCTAAAATCTTTTTATTTTACGTGTCTACGTAATTATAGGGATGTACACACCGAATTTCGTTATTCTAGCTGTAGTCGTTTAGTTGGTACTATTTTTATCCCCTTTTTCCATTTAAACCCCAAAAAGTACGAATCACGAAGTACGTAATCAGATGAATGAATGTGTACTCCGAATTGCATGACTCTAGTTGCTGTCATTTGTTTGGTACCTTTTTATCCTCTTTTTCCATTTTACCGCCTTAAAAGTACGGCTTTCTAAAAATCCTTTCATTTTACTTGTCTACGCAATTAGAGGTATGTACATAACGAATTTCATCATTCTAGCTGTATCCGTTTAATTGGTACCATTTTTATCCCTCTGTTCCCATTGTATTCCTTGAAAGTACGAAATTGTAAAAACCTTTTTATTTTTCATGTCTACGCAGTCAGAGGAATGTATACTCCGAATTTAATGATTCTAGCTGCGGTCATTTGTTGGATACTATTTTTATCCCCTTTTTCCATTTTAACCCCAAAAAGTACGAATATCGACAAATCTCTTTATTTTACGTGTCTACACAATCAGAGGAATGTATACACCGAATTTCACTATTTTAGGTGAAGCCGTTTGGTTGGTACCATTTTTATCCCTCTATTCCCATTTTACCCCTTAAAAGTACGAATTTGGAAAAAATAATTTTATATTATTTATCTACTCAATTAGAGGAACGTACATGCCAAATTTCGTGTTTCTAGCTGTTTTCGTTTGATAGGTACCCTTTGTATCCCTTTTAGTCCCATTTCACCCCCTACGAAAGAGAAGCACTTTATGGTGCACGTTTTTCTTATAGGGGGTATGCGCATACCCAATATCAAGTTAATACAAGCAGACATAAAAAAATATTAGGGATTTTTATGGGTGAGGGAAAAATGTTTCCCTTTGGACCGCTTTTGCCCAGTTGCAATCCCAACCGATCTACGACTATAAGACGCATTTATGGAAAATTTGGACGTCGTAGCTCCTTTCGTTTATATGCTTTCAACAGACGTACGGACATGGCTAGATCGTCTTAGAATTTTATGACGACTAAGAATATATATACTTTATAGAGCCTTAGGTCCATATTTCAAGGTGTTACAAACGGAATGACAATGATAGTATACCCCCCTCCTGGAGGTGGAGGGTATAATAAAAAAATCTTCAGATCATAGGTCAAAATTGCACTATGCACATGCTCATACTTACATATGTATCTCAATGATATATATGCGCGATTTTATTAACGGATATTCGGCAAGTGAGTTGTGCTTCTGATTCATTTACTTAAAGAGTCCAGGTATGTTGTTGAAAAATCGCTGCGAAGCCACCTGACGAAGGCTGTCACTGGCCAGAAATCATTATATTCGTAGTGTGCAGCCAAGTAATAAATGTCACCATGTTGTTTGTAAATAAATTTGCATTCTATTAAATATAGATGCTAAATGGTCTTGAGCCAGTAGGATATCCCAGTGCAAAACAAATATACGACCAAAATAAAACATACGAAAAACTAAACAAATCGCATTCATTTTGAGATTTATTTTCCCCGTTTTAGAAATTGTGGGATTGTGATTTGTATGCATGAGATTTTTGTTTTGTGATTTTATCGCGGTCTATCCAACGGATCCGGCTGATTTTTCCCATGTATATTAATAACACTAGTCAACAGTCAAAATGTACTCGGGATGCGATAATTTTTTCTGTGTAGATAACCTTGACATGAGCTCGAAAAACGCAGTAAAAATTTTTTTTTCGTTTGGTTTTTGTTTTATTTTTTTTTTTTTAATTTTAAAAATTTTTTTTTGGTTAATTTGTTTCGTCCGGCATAACTCGGGAACCACTAGCCCGATTTAATTGAATTAAATTTTAAAAAATTTAGAATTACAATTCCCTTAATCTGTTCATATATTGTTTTCCTATACAAGCAACAGTTTCCAAGTTAAAAATGAATATATAAAGGAAAAAACTTATTTTTTGCCTAAAGATTTAAATTTTTTTTTTTAAATCCATAAAAAATCCAAAATGAAAAAAAATGTCAAATCTTATTACTTTTACGTAAAGTCACATAACCTATGAGCAAAATGAGACAAAGATCATGAAAATCGATGCACGCGTTTCGCTTTTATTCGCAATTGAGTAAAGGTATGAATTTCAAAAATTTGCTCGACATATGCACAACTTTGTCTATGGTAAGGTTTTTTCTTTTTTTTGATTCTCAGAATTAACAAAACGGAATAAACAAAGGGTTATTTAATTTTTATGATTGCGTAAGCAAAGTAATAAACGCTAATAAATGTGCGTGAACAATTAAAAGGAAAGCTATCAACAAAGATGGCGAAGCGTTCGCCTATTTAAAAACCATTTTTCCTCACCTTTCATCGGCAAAGATTAAGGAAGGCGTTTTCGACGGTCCTCAAATTAAAAAGTTGTTGCAAGACCAACAGTTTGAGCACATTTTATCACCAAATGAAGCTGCAGCTTGGAACTCATTTCGGCAAATTGTTTCCGGATTTCTTGGAAACAACAAAAGCTCAAATTACAGAGAGATCGTCGAACAACTACTCCAAAATTATAAAAAAATTAGAGCAAATATGTCGCTTAAGATACATTTTCTACACTCGCACTTGGACTTCTTTCCGGACAACCTGGGCGATGTGAGTGACGAGCATGGCGCACATGTAACAAAAATTACTTGGATTGGTATTGCATTCAAATCCTCGCGAACGTTTGCTCATTTTAACTATCGCGTTCGTCGACACTTGTTGAATGAGTAGAATCGATCAATGAAGACCTATTTATACTGTGTATTGTTTAGTATTTTACTGACAGGTACTTATAAATGGGTGTATATTTTTTTACGGTGGCTACATACCTGTTTCACCATGTGTGAGTCTTAAATTTTCCGAATAATGACCACCCTTAAATGTGGGTTGCATTTCTGTAAAAAAATCATACAGGTAGCCAACGGAAAACCCAAATAATTAAAAAAGTCCCCTTTCCTTTTTTCCTTTTAATTGTTCACGCACATTTATTAGCGTTTATTACTTTGCTTACGCAATCATAAAAATTAAATAACCCTTTGTTTATTCCGTTTTGTTAATTCTGAGAATAAAAAAAAAAGAAAAAACCTTACCATAGACAAAGTTGTGCATATGTCGAGCAAATTTTTGAAATTCATACCTTTACTCAATTGCGAATAAAAGCGAAACGCGTGCATCGATTTTCATGATCTTTGTCTCATTTTGCTCATAGGTTATGTGACTTTACGTAAAAGTAATAAGATTTGACATTTTTTTTTCATTTTGGATTTTTTATTGATTTAAAAAAAAATTTAAATCTTTAGGCAAAAAATAAGTTTTTTCCTTTATATATTCATTTTTAACTTGGAAACTGTTGCTTGTATAGGAAAACAATATATGAACAGATTAAGTAATTTTAAATTTTTTAAAATTTAATTCAATTAAATCGGGCTAGTGGTTCCCGAGTTATGCCGGACGAAACAAATTAACCAAAAAAAAAATTTTAAAATTTAAAAAAAAAAATAAAAAAAAACCAAACGAAAAAAAAAATTTATTGCGTTTTTCGAGCTCATGTCAAGGTTATCTACACAGAAAAAATTATCGCATTCGGAGTACATGAAATTTTTTTCATTTTGTTGAGTAGTGTAATCAATCGCTTGTAACATATATGTAGTCAGTAGCGCAAAAAAGCAGCAATTCGCGGTTGAATTGCAGTTATTTCAACTTTATCTATGTAGGTTTCTGAAACAATTCTATCACAAATATTTCTTATTTAGACATCAATCATAAGCCAAAAAATATTTTGGCGTTCTCTATATGATTGAATAAATAAGTTTTGGTTATTCTAGTTCACATCTCTCATTATTTTACGAATTGAAGTCCAATAAAAATAATTAAAATTCGGCAAAATAATAAAAGCGACGAAAAAAACTTTCCCAAAAATACCAGAATTCCCAAAGTGGGGAAAATGTACTCCAAAATTGGGGATTTTTTAATAAAATGTTCACCATGTTTTTTTAGTTTCTAACTGTTTTGATGAATTTAAAGTACGACAGACGACATATATTTGTTATCCACAAATGCAAATGTTATCGCACAAGACATGCAGTCAAAACTAGAAGATTTTGAGATTTAATTGAGAAAATGAGGTCTGAGAGTAAACTATTAAAAACAGAAGCAATGGGATGAATACATAAAATTCTCATAGGTTCACATTAACCAAAAAACTATCGAAGAGGAGAATACATTCAGTTATCTGGGCAGTATTATATCAAAAATCGCATCAAAAAGGCTAAACATCCATGCCGAGACAGTGGTCGAATAATGTGCTACATTCGACCCAGTCGAATGTAGCACGTGACATACAATGCAACATTATAACCAAGTCAATTTTCAGTTAGAAAAACTCCTTTAAAAATCGACCATGGCCTGTCGCAACATCAGCGAAAGTTTTCATGACGTCAGCGCGCCGAAAGGGGATTTCAATATCGTCCCCTATCGCCTAAATTTCAAATTCAAAACGAATCGGCCAATTGTGGCCACTTCCGACTACATTGTCAACATAGCTGACACCGTTTAACAAGAAAGAGAGACAGACAGACATTTCCTCTTTTTGTGAATTATTGGATTAGACGGCCTTTGCATATATATTCCCGGCAGAATTCACAAATGTGCCTGTCGCATGACTTTTTTTCTGCCACTGAAAAGGCGGATATCTCCGTCGCCGGCCCCGAATCACGCAGCACATATGCGTTGCAAGAGACGTGCAGGAAGCAAAAGCAAAATGGAGGAAAAAATGCCAAAGAAATTTCAAATAAAACAAATGAACAACTTTTATGCTGTCGTTTCCTTTTACACTCTACACTCTCGCCATCTCGCCATCGCTTCATCAACATTCTTCGCTTCGACTTCTTTATCATCTCTTGGAATGCCTTTTTGCAAATCTGCTTACACACGCACAGTCTTGTATGTAGAAATGCTGGTCGGACTTTTCTTTGAAAAGGACGAAACTGAAACAAGGAACTGCGAGACGAAAGGAGACGAAAAAAGTTAAAAGTTAATAATTTATTTAATGAATTCAGATTAAAAGCAGCAAACAAAGCATGTCAAAATCACCCCGTCGTTCGACGCACAGCTTGACTCAACTCCGAAGCCCACCTTTGTTTGTCCTGCCGCTCGAGAAAGAAAAAAAACAAAATCCTTAAAGAGTGAGATACATTTCTAAGGATTCCTACAGAGCTGCCAACTGTTGTTTTATGCTCTGCATAGACGAATGCGAAGGCTTATTTCTCGGAAGGGGGTGGGGGCGATGCCAAAAACTTACACTCTGTGAAGACAACCGACAAACATGCAACACTAAATATAAGGCAACACCAACATCTGCCTGGCTGGTTGGCTGATTATGGCAGTCGTGCCTGTGATTATTAAAATCAGGTGGCCCATACATCCCAGACATCCCATTCATACGTTTTGTCTTTTGCTCTCGTTATCAAAAGTTATAAATTTCCAAGATTTTAGAACAAAAATTACGACGTAAGTCGAACTTTTCCTTTGAAAGAGCACGCAAGGGCCAATCCATCCGTTCGTACTTCAATACGTACGTCGCACAGTGTTACGTTTGCAGAGAGAATAATTAAATAGACTATTGTTATGGCCGTACCTACGGATCGCTCGACATTAACAAACATTTGCTTTAGAAATTGATTTCTAAAAATGCAGATTCATATACGTATTTATGTTTTGACTTAATTATTTTTTAGTTTTTTTATTGCACTTGAGGACTTAGAGGCGGATATTTTCATGTTCTTCGCAGTGGCAAAAATTGGCCGCATCTGAGAGAAAAGCATTCAGCCTTTCGCATATTTAATCTGTAGTAGTTGAGTCCAACGCTATAATCTTTATCATCATTTATCCTTAATGGCTCCCCGCAGAAAATAATCCAAAAGGGCTCAGATCACAGCTCCGAGGCGGCCAAATGACATCACAATTTCGGCTGATTATCCAATTTTCAAAAACAGTGCGTTTTGTTGAAACCAAATGTCGTGCATGTCATTCTCTTGCATTTTTGGAAACAAAAATTCGTTGAGCATGGCAAGGTAACTCTCACACCAAACAGTGAATCGTTGTGGATGCATTCATTAACAGTCACGTTTGGGTTCTCTGAACCATATATGCGGCAATTTTGCTTATTGACATAGCCACCGAGTTGAAAATGAGCTTCATCTGAAAGTACGATTTTTCGGTAAAATTCTTCATATCCGGCCAAACAATCTTCAGCCCATTGAGCGAACCGAAAACGCATCGGACACGTCCCATTTTGCAAATGTCAAACATAAACCTGAAAATAAAAATGAATGTTAATCTACCTTTCAAAGTCAAGTTTTAAATTTTAAATGACCCACCCTGAAGTTGACAGTTTGTGTGGAGTTTATATAGATTTGATCTAACTAGACATTATGATAATGGGGTGATTTAATTTTTGTAATTCAAACTTATTTTCGTATGTTATAATTTAATTATTATCTAATTTAAAATATATTTAAAGCATATTCGACTCAATATATATATGCTTTCATATACCGAGTCTCAATATTTTGACATCTACATGCTGATCCCTGATTCCGTCGATTAAGTGTATGGGGCCGACATCGCTATTAGAAAAACTTTCCCATATAATTATTTTAGACCCACCATGTTTAATGGTTTTTCTCGTATATATTTTGGGGGTATTCTGCGTTGGGTGGACGTCGGACATACTATGAAATAGTAAATATAATAATTAATACTATATTTTGCAATTTTTAAGCAGGTCAATTATGGTGGTATTGGGCAAATTCTAAACCAGTTGCTGCTTGTTTCTTCCGTGGAAGGTACCATTACTTGTATATAAATTATCTTTCACCAAGCGTCTACGAATGGTTACGTCACTCGTAGAAAGATTAGACTGTATCTTTTTTGAGGACGCATAAGAGTGATTCTTTGTGTAACGCACTATACCTCGGTTATCCACATTTGATGTATAGTGTTTACGCCCACGCATTACAGGTTTTCTGATCATTTGATTTCAGAACCCCATTATTAGAGTATCCCAAAAAAATAAAAGATATTTTTATCAACACATACCCTCAAATTCTGTTTGAGTGATGTCAAAACAATCGCAAATAAAGTTTCATGTACTTAGAACCCCGGCATCCGAATTACATCAAAACAAGTCACTACTTCCACACTAAGGAAATCGGAGAGAAATTTTCGAAGGTCTTCTGATTTTAATGAAATTTGGTGCACATTTCTGGAGTTGGAAGTGCTATACGAACCCTTTAAGTTTTGCATATTTTGCAAAGTGAGGTTTTTTCAACCAGTCATAATATTTATTCTGTGAAAGATATACTTGTTATACCCTTAGAGTACAGAGGGTATACATACCCTCCTACAGTATATATCATTTGTTACTTAAGACCTAAGTATATTTCGACCAAATCCGTTTCAAGACATTTTAAGCTGATTGATTCATGTCCGTCCGTCTGGGTGATGTACACGATAACTATCGGAAGGAGTTAAGGAATCAATTCAAACTTTGCACATGGTAATATTTTTCCCAAACTTAGTTTACATTTCCACTCCCCTTCTGGCACCTCCCACACAACTATCCCAAATTCCAATGTTAAATTAAAACTCATTTAACTTCCAAAAGGATATTCGCAATCAGCTACGTTTTGGTATTTACTAAAGTTTTTATAATTAATTTAGTTGTACAGTGCAGTTTCTGCCACGCCCCTTCTAGTTGCTCCCACACAAATCACCCTAATCCACGTAAAAATAAAGCTCTTATAACTTCAATACGAATGATTGTAATACTCTTAAATTTGATATTTGACAATTTTTTTAGTCGTTATACCCATCCGCAATAGGGGCGATATTGACACTCCCCTTCTGGTACCTCCAACACAAGTTGGCAAAACATATGGCTAACATAAAACTTTCATATCTTCCATACAGATAGTCGAAATCAGTAGCATTTATATTTATATAAATATCGAACTGAGACCATATAAAGTATATATATTCTTGATCTTCATAAAATTCTAAGACGATCTAGCCGTGTCCGTCCGTCTGTTGAAAGCACGCTAGCATCTAAACGAAAGGACGTCCAAATATGGAAATGTGTCTTATAGTCGTATATCGTCTGCGATTGAAACTGGGCGAAATCGGCACAAAGGGAAAATTTTTTCCCTCACTAGGACTAAAAATACCCATAACAACCCCTAATATTTTAGAGTATTTAAGTGTGTTTTGTCAATCTATCTTACTTGATATTGGGTATGCGCATTCCCCCTATAACAAAAACGTGCACCATAAAGTGATTCTTATTCATAAGGGATGAAATGGGGCAAAAAAGGGATAAAAATGGTACATATTAAACGACAACAGCTAGAAACACGAAATTTGGTGTGCACATTCCTCTAATTGAGTAGAAACATAATGTAAAAGTATTTTTTCCAAATTCGCACTTTTATGGGGTAAAAGGGGGAATAGAGGGATAAAAATGGTTCCAACCAAACGTCTGCATCTAGAATAATGTAATTCGGTGTATACATTCCTCTGATTGCGTAGACACGTATAATAAACGGATTTTTGGAAATTCGTACTTTTTGGGGTTAAAATGGAAAAAGGGGATAAAAATAGTACCAACCAAATGACTGCAGCTAGAGTCGTGAAATTCGGAGAATACATTCCTCTGACTACTTTAAATTAATTAAAATTTTAAATTCGTACTTTCAAGGGATATAATAGGTACAGAGGGATAAAAATAGTACCAACTAAACGGAATCCATGTTGGAGGGTATATAAAGTTCGGCCTGGCCGAACTTAACGCTGTTTTTACTTGTTTTATTTTCGAAATGTAATCACATTAAACGTGTAAAATATTTATGCTTTTGCCACGCCTTCCAGTACCTCCCACACAATTGCCTTTATAACTTCTATACCTGTAACTCAAATCTATTTCTGGCATAAATAGTTCGGCCCTAAATAATATAAGACTTCTTAAAAATCCCAAACAAATGCTTGGAATTTTGATTCTGAGGGTGAGGGCATAAAAAGGGTGATTTTTTAAAAGCTATAGGAAAGTTAAAAAAAAAACACATAAAATTCAGAAAAATGCATGAAATATTTATTTGTATCGATAGTACGGTCCATACAATTTAATGTTTGAAGATTATTTCAAGCAAATGTTGACCTTGACTGCGCCCCAAATGGTCCATCCGCTTAGTCCACTTTTGGCATTTCACGTTTTTGAGTAACAGAGGCCCAATTGCTGCGAACGACGATTTATGGTTAAATTATAGACCAAAATTATAGACTGAAGATGTTTGATAGTGAAACAAAACACGAAACGTGCGTCAGCTGTTTAAACCAATGTTGCCAAAAAGATAATAGCTAAAAAATCACCCTTTATAAGTCGATTTAACCGACTGAAACTTATTTACTTGTTTTAGAGGTTTGTTGGTTTTTAGCACAGCAACATGAAAATATAAAAGGTTTTAAAAAAATAAAAAAATATTGCACTAAATAAAAAAAATAAAAATAAAAAATCCATAGTAATTTCTATATTCAAAGTTTGAAATAAAGTCGGCATGGTTTATCGTTTTCCAATCGAAATAATATTTGTTATTTCAGCTACTGGGATCAACTGGGGTCCTCCCTTATAGTATATCTTGAATTTCGTTGTATATTTCCCCAGTTTTCGAAAACTTTTATTATTTCGCGTTTTCCTCGAACCCACTGTTAATAATAAATAAAGAAATTGATATCAGAAAAATGTCAAATACGTATTTGCGTCATTTTAACGAACTCACTTTTAAATTTTAGTGATGAATTTTAATATTAACAACTTTTTCAATTCACAATTCACCCACACTCCTATTTTTTTGTTCTACGAAATCGAAGAGTGAATTCGAAATAATGCCTCAAAAACACCACAAATAGATAAGTCATGATGATATTTTGCTGTGTGTTTCTCTTCTTACATAGAATAAGACTTGGTTTGCAAGTAGTTACAATAAATAAATAATAATATAATATAAATAAAAATACAGTAAACGTATATTGAATAGTTGCAATCCTGTGTATATATTTGCAAGAACAAACACACCAATAGTTGTTTATTACTAATTTCAGATGTTGGTTAAACACAATGCTATGCATATTCGAAATCAGTTTTTATTGATCCTGAATTAAAACATGGTATTTTATGGAACAACATGAAAAATGATTAAACATTTATTTTGTATTCGAACAATAAAATCGTAAAATAATATTTCTGGGTTTACGTGGTCGCTCATATTCTCGGGAGCATCAAACAGTGCTTTAGAGCACCGTTTTGAATAAGAAAGAAAATATATTTCTAAGAAAGTCTGTTTTCAGTTTGAAGTTATGGAATTTCTCAAGTCAGTTTTCAAAGATCTACAAATCTAAAATAAACTCCCTTCGCATGTTATTCCACTAATATCGTCAGTTTCGCTGATATACAGCTTCTTATTTGATTTTGTAACACTGTGCCGCCTACCATCCGCTCATTCTTTCGTTCGCGTGTCGTTTGATCTTTAATCACATTTGGCCATGTTTTGAAAAAATGATGAAAGAATTAATTAAGAGGATTTTTGTTCAATAACTTTAACAAAGCTATAGCAATGGCAGTGGCAGTGGCAACAGCTACAGCAACAATCAGATTTTCATTGTAGTCTCTCACATTCGCCGCTTTGTATTTGCTCAGATTCACATTGACGTCGTTGACGATGCTGGCGAAAGTAAAAGTTTGTCTTACTCGGATTGTAAAGTTTTGTGTCACAATTTCATCAGGTCACTTAGTCATAATTTTATGGTCGATGAAGCACATGGAAACCATGTCATAGGCCATTTAATGCTCGACTAAAGGAGATAGTCGTCGTAGTAGTAGGACGGGCGGACGGGGTGGTGCTAAAGCTGCTGCTGCTGCTCGTGATGGTGATGTCGTGTCGTTGCCAGTTGATGATGCCTTCCTTTCCATGTCCAGCCATGTTTCCGTCAGTACTTCAATTTTATGGATGCTCCTCTCATCTAATTTGCAAAATAATATTTTCAATTTGTTTTAATATTAAAGTTCCGCAAATGTGATTGTAATTTTATGCAAGCTGCCGAGATTCTCTCCTCTAACCGGCAATTGTTTTCCCAGAATCATCCGAACAAAATTGAAGACGAAGTGAAACAGTTGTCCATTATTGTGTTAGTTGGTTGATGATTCCTCGGCTACGATTATGTGGTAATGATGATGGTCCGTTCAAAGCCTGAGATTAAATTACTGCAAAAATTTAATCAAGAACAATAGGATTTGTATTAATTTTCATAGGAATATTGTCAGAATTATCTTAAATTGAAAAATCTACAAAATAAATTTGATTTGACGAAATAATATTTGAAATTTAACGCCAAATGTAGTTTTAACTTATATGAACTGTTTCATAACTTTCAACTAGATTTTTTGTATGTCGTCATAATCCGATTGAATGCTAGCAATTATCATTTCTTCGACATAAGTATGTAGCCTGATTTAGGTGACTGACATATTAATTGGAAAGATTCTAACAATGATGGTGTGTATCGACTGGTTAGTCAACAACTCAGACTTTTTTTTTGCTTTTTTTGTTTATAAACTTCAGTATAAATATTTATGAAACTTTTTCATAAAATTAATGAAGTTTCTTTATAAAATATATGAACATTTTTCTAAATCATTTTATGAAAAATAATGAACTTGTATGACAAATATTTATCGAATGAAGAACTGCATTTCATAGTTTCTGAGAAATGTTTCAGAACTTCTATGACACTTTTCATTGGTTTGTGCATTATGAAACATGTTTCATACATTTTATTAATTATTGCTTTGGCGACTTTTTAATGCAAATTTTCACTGAGGGTAAGACAAAATAATAACTAGTAGGAATATAATTCTTTCAGTGTACCGGAGTAGAACAGCGGATCTTCTTGTTGCTAGTACGGCCCTCTAACCATCTCAGCAAAATTAAATTACATTTGTATGAAAGTAATGAATTCTATTTAAAGTTATTGATATGAAGTACTAATAACACTGTCCAATAAATTAAGACTTTATGAATGGAACAGAAGAGCTCCCCTATAATTCTGAAAGACCGTGTTAAGTAGACCATTTTTGCAGAATAAACTTATAGTCCAGCTGGTCTGAGTTTCATTTTACAGTGGGTCGACGTTTTCATTTTTTAATTTTCACATTTTAATTTATTTTGTATAAAGCGAAAAAAAGTGTTGTAAGTTAACGTTTGAGAGAATTCTTATAGTCAGAACTATTTTGTGGATTTTTTTAGGATCATATTTGTGGAAGATCTTAACCCTCTAGCTACTCTCTTCATGGGTCAATTTGACCCTTTTTCGAGAAAATCAAACAAGTCCTTTCAAAAAGGACAATTAAGTATTGAAATGTTCTACGAAAAAGTTTGTCGGAAAATTTCAGTGGGGGTCACCGAAGACACCAATGTTGTAAACACAGCACTTCACGCATAAATAGCAAAATTACATGCTATCTATCAACAAAATTACTAGGGTTAAAATTCGTCCATGTTTTTTGGTAGATCGATCATTTTCGACCAGAGTTACAAGCCGACCCAAAATTATCAGCGGCGGCGGCGCTACTCAAAATGGGTCGGCGGCTTTCGGCTGATTCTCCGGCGCGTTCTGTTATTCGATCACCCCTATTTAATTGACAATTTTGGGAAAATAGAAGGATCAATTTGTATTGTTTTTTAATACCTTTTCTATTATTTTTTGTCAAGTAATTCAATATTCGTTAATATTAGCAAATGTTCCAATAATTTCATATTATTATCCCATACAATTATTTTTTTGGGAGTGGGAATCCATTCCCAAAATTTATAATATGGATGAATTTAATAAACATTTTTGCAATTACAGCTCATGTGAGGCATATTTGACCAGACATCTTGGGTGTCATAATCCTTCCAAAGAAGAGTAAAGCTCTACCTACTTTGACACACTAAAGAAGCACAATAGAGTAGCTGAATATATATAAATGCGACTTTCAAATCAAAATATGATTATATTTCAACTTTTTATAGACGTCATCATATAGTGGGATACCAATTTCAAAGAAAGATCCATATAAGTCGACCGTTATATTTTTATTTGTAATTTTAAGTGGGTTGTCTATTTTGGTAGTAAGATTAGACAGAGTTAGAACTCCGTCAAATCTCGGAGGCGTGGTTGAAGTCGATATTAGCCGATGCAATGGGCAGCGTGGTTTATGTTGATGTGAGCCGATGAAATCGCCGGCGCGGCTCGTGCAGAAACATGCGGCGGCGGGTTGTCGGCTTAAAATCGGTCGGCTTGTATCTCTGTTTTCGACAAAAAATGTGCACGGTATACAAAATTTTAATTTTCGCGGAAGATATGGCTAACATGATTTGTATGTATGTCTTTTTGTTTTGTATTATTTTCTCGATCTATCCATCGCTTTGCATTTATTTCAACTTTATCTATCTGGGTTTCTGAAACAATTATGTCACAAAAATTCCCTATTTAGTCAGGAATCATATGCCAAAAAATATTTTTTATATGATAGATAATTACGTGGGTTTTTCTAAAGGAGCTTTTCACAATTTTTGACTTTACAGCCAACATTTATTCTATCAGAAATATAGGGTCAATACTCTGTACCAAAAATGCTGTTGAACAGTGTAATTAATAAATATTTGAAGTACATGATAAATAAATTTACAAAATATTTAAACTAAATTTTTTAAAGTAATAAAAACACAAAATAAAACTATATTTATTTAAAAATAATAATAAAAAAGATTTTTCCCCGAACCACGCTTCGAATCCGAGACCATCTGGGTGCATAGCGAGGAACGAAAATATCGTCCCTTGTGAATATGATATTCTTCAAATGTTCTGGTATATTAACAAATTATCAACTTTTTAGCGGAAATATGTAAATTGAGATTTTGGAATGCGTTAAGAACTGTGCTTCCTGTGGAAGTACTTCCATTTTTTGCTGGTATTACATCTATTACAAGTTTGGAGTTTAAATATCATGAAATTCGCACCCCAACTAATTCACTTTAGCCTAAAAGTCATTTTTTTCATCTTTTCACTTCGATTTCCGCGGCTTTGAGATATTGACCCGATTAAATATTATCTTTTGCTTTCGAATTGGCCCATTTGATTATTGGCGGTGGTAGAGGATGGATATAAACGTCAAAGTTCTTTGTATCAATCAATTTAAACAATCATTTTCCATTTCCCTAAGTACTGCTGCTGCTAGCTGGCTGTATGGCTGACTGACTGGTTGGAGGAAGATTTCAGTAGATTAGCGACAGCCTGGCATGTTCCCATTGTGCGAGTACATACAAAATACATCCCAGGAAGTCAACAAAATCCAAAAAGCACCATTTCATTCCATTTCATCATTACGATGCTAAAGATAAGCAAATGAACTGAAATTACTTAATAAAACCCAAATTGTGTGTCAAATCTGGGTGTAACCCTCCATTGTGCCTGTATGTGCCAGCGTGAGTGGGTGTTTCGCTCTGCTCTGCTCCGCTCCGTCTGTCTGCCTATCTGTCTGTCTGTCCGACTGGGTGGAGTACAAATCGCTGTGTGGCTGGCATGGGTGGCTGGCTGGGACGGGATGGCACGGACGTTGGGGCGTTGGAGCACAACACCAGAAACATAAAATCATCATTGCTTAATCTAGACACAGAGCCTAAAACCTCACACTATTCTACATCACATAAATAGCGCTTAAAAGTATACTTTATTATTTCTTCTTCTATGTAATCTTCTTTTTTTGCTTGCCTTCTCGTTTTTTTGCTCTTCTCGCTCCATTCCTTTGCAAAATTAAACCCATTGCACAGAGACATTTAAACAATATGGTGTGATACGGTAAGAAGACGATGGCAGAAGCAGAAGAAGAGCGAAATACGAAACAAAAAGCTTCGCCTGTCCCGTCCTGTGTCGTCTGTCTATGTGCGTTTTTTACAACTACAAACTAAACATGCTTACGCACATACATACATATGTACATACCGAACCGTTGTACTTTAGACATTTTGCTTTATTATTTTTCTTCGTTCTGTGTATAAATGTCGCAAATACAGTCTGTCCCACGAGATGGTTATGGAATGATCATATAAGGTTAGTTTGCCGTGAAACAACTACTGGATATTTGGAATTGGGCGTCAAATAATTTCTGGTATATCACGAGTTCGGTCGAGTTTTTTTCTATGTACACTCTGTCAGAATAGATGGAAATCGAGTAATGTTTTTGTAGGAGGGCAATAATAAGTTTATTATATCCTTATTAATATTGTAAACCCTTAGTGTCGGTCATTTTGTTTTTCTGTTCCGCAATCACGCCTAAACGGCTGTACCGATGTTATTTATACAGATAGAGACAGGTTTGTAAGGAAATATAGGATATAGTATTTTTAAAAATTTAGTTCTTTGAGCGGAGGGGGCGTGGCAAAAGTGTTTTTATTACTGATCTCAAGAAAGATCAATTTTAGAACTAGAAGGCTAAAAATTAGTACATCATGAGGAAAATCAATTTGATGCCAGATTGTGGATTTTATTTTTGTGGGCGGAGTAGGTGTGGCAAAAGTGTTTTTAGAGCTAAAAGGCTAAAAATTGGTTCATATGTATTAGTGATCATGAGGAAGATCAATTTGATGCCTGATTTTTGATTTTCGTTTTGTGGGCGTGGCAAAGGTGAGGAAGATCAATTTGATGTCGGATTTTTGATTTTCGTTTTGTGGGCGTGGCAAAGGTGGCTGAAAATCGATAGATATGCATTTTTTATTGCTAACATGAACAATTTGATGGCGGTTTTACATTATTCGGTTTGTGGGTGAAGGGGCTATGCAAAAGTATTTTTGAGAGGTGAAAATTAAATTATCATCTCGATTTGTGGATGGAGTGGGCGTGGGCATGGCAAAAGTGTTTCTCAGAGCAAACAAGCTAAAATTTTGTGTATATTTTCTGATCGCCAGGAAGGTGGTTTGTGAGCTAGCAAAGTAGAAATTGGTACATACATATTTCTGATCACAAGCGGTGTGACAAAAGTGGGTTTGAGTCTTTGCAAGGTGTAAACTGATCCTGTATGCAACTTATCACAAGAAATATCTATTTGAAGCCGAGCTAAAGGATGTTAGATGTAAAATACTGATTACATATACGAATCCCTATTTCTGATTCTACTATTCCAGTTTTTTGTGAGTTATAGGTATTTGACTATCATGGAAAAGTACTATACAAATCTACAGAGTTGGAGGGTATATATCATTTGGAACAGAAAACATTTAAGGAAAGGCTAAATTCGGGCGGGGCCTACTATATGATACCCTCCACTTTCTATCCGAATACAATTCAATTCGGCAAAAAAAGTGAAAAGGGAAGGATTTTTGTATGTTTCCTAATCATTAGCTGATATGACCTGGCCCAATTTGTCAAATCCAGGAGAATACTTGTATCGTGGCTATATCCAAACATGGAATGAAGTGAACCACTTTCACAATAGGTTCATATATTTTAAGTATAACGTATTATGCTCAATTTGAAGAAATTCGATGAAAATACGTGGTTTCTGGGGCGGAAATAGTCAAGCCGGGAGCAAAATTTGTATGGGAGCTATAAATAAATCTGAACCGATCTGACCTATTTTCACCATGGGTGTTTCTAGTGGAAATATAAGGTATTTTGCCAAATTTTAAAAAGATCTGTTAAAATGTTTGGCTTCTAGAGCAAGAAAAGTCAAATTGGTCGCGAAATTTGAAAGGGAGCTATATATAATTCTAAACCGATCTGACATATTTTCACAATAGGTGTTCCTAGTTTAAATATAAGATATTTTGGCAAATTTGAAGTTAATGTGATGAAATATGAGGTTTCTAGGGCGGAAATAATCAAATTGGGAGCGAAATTTGTATGTGGGCTATATCTAAATCTGAACCGATTTACTTCAACTTAAATAGCGTTCGTCCTTGCCCGGAGAAACTTCGTTGTGCAAAGTTTGCAACGTCGTCGTAAATTCCCCGATATAATGGTCAATCTCAACATTGGACATATTCCAAATTGAAATTTCTAAGTCTAATTGACTAACCTTTTCCTTCAAAACACAAGCACAGAATTCATCTTCCGAATATGTAGGAGGTTTAGAAAGACTTCCATCCTGTCTGTCGTTTTCTTTCATCAACAGACTTGAATTTCCCTTTCGGTTTCGTTTCTTGGACTTTGTTCCGGTTATAAATCCTCCTGATTTGAAGGCAGAGTTATCAACGAATGATTCGAGTAAAATTTTGGTTTTTGAAGCTCTCATATTATCCCCACATTTATCTGGTGGTATGTTTTTGGAAGGATTCATGCCTTCCATAAGTTTGGAATTATCCATTCCACAAAAGAATCGTTCAATTATTTAGAATTCGAAAATTTCAAAATATTTATTTTCTCGAACAAAAATTAAATTTGCAAATAATTATTTATTTTCTCCGACAATATAAACCAACGTCTACTCGGTTTCCTTGTTTTATCAAAACTCAAGTTCTTACAATTTCCATAAATATATTCTGTGAGAGTGAGGGTATACACGTTACTTGTTTAACTTGTTTTTATCGATTCTGATGAATTTTTGTTATTTTTGAAAAAAAACATGACTGTTTTTCTTTAAGAATGGATAACAAAAATCTAAATAAAATATTAAAATTTCATTCAAAATAAAAAATTCTTTTTTAAAATTGTTGCCAAAAGCAATGTCAATGTGTGTGTGAAAACAAATTTTGAAAAAATAATTTTGTATTAAAAATGTTTGACTTAGGCTGGATAATTATTCAGTGTAAGTCAAAATGATGGATATCGCTAAGCTAAGTCCAATAAAGACGACACAAAATATGTTTTTGAAATTTTTTTTGATACAAATATTTATATTGTAGTTGCCGACAATGTGATTTTTTTTTATTTTGAACGAAAAATTAAATTTTTATTAAAGTTTTTGTTATCGCAACTCGTTATCCCTTCTTAAAGAAAAACAGCCCTAACATTTCGCGAGAATTGAGCAAAACTTGTACTTTTGCAAAAATAGTATAGTATAATAGTCAATTACGGACGAATAAAAAACAAAATAGCGTTGTATTCCTTGCTAAAGGTCTTTTTTAAATTAATTCAATAGGGCGAAAAAATGTGTTTGCTGGACAAATACATACAGATTCCTCAAGCTTTGTATAAATATATGATGGGTCTTTTTCAATCCGAAGAAAAAAAATCGATTGATAACACTGATTTTCATCTTTTTAAAGAAATCCCAAAGTGGGGAAAATGTGTTCAAAAAATGGGGATTTTTTATTAAAATGCTCGCCATTTTTTTTTACCATTTTTATCTGTTTTGATGATTTTTTATACCCTCCACCTCCTGGATGGGGGTATATTCACTTTGTCATTCCGTTTGTAACACCTTGAAATATTCATCGGAGACCCCATAAAGTATATATATTCTGGGTCGTGGTAAAATTCAAAACGATTTAGCCATGTCCGTCTGTCTGTTGAAAGCACGATAGCGGCCGAACGAAATGAGCTAGGAGATTCAAATTTTGCCTAAATGTGTCTTATGACTTCAATGTGTCTTATGACTTCGGCCTCGTCGAGACAAAAACATCGATGTATCACACTTTAAAATCCGTTTATAAATGCAGAAGTTATATAGAAAAATGTAAAAGCGCGACCCCTACGTTCGGCATAAAAAAATAAAAAAAAAATTTTGAAACTACCTTTCAATAATTCTTCATATTCGAAGGTGTACGGCGAACCTTTTTTTTTACTTGTAACCTGGTACGCTCTAGTGTACATCCCTCTAATAGAGTAGATGCATAATATAAGAGTATTTTTTATAAATTCGTACTTTTAAGGGGTTAAATGGGGATAGAGGGATAAAAATAGTACCAACTTAACGGCTGCACCTAGAATAATGAACTTCGATGTATACATTCCTCTGATTGCGTAGACACGTAAAATAAAAGAACTTTCCAAAATTCGTACTTTTTGGGGTTCAAATGGAAAAAGGGGATAAAAATAATACCTACCAAATGACAGCAGATAGAATCATGAAATTCGGAGTATACATTCCTCTGACTGCGTAGACACGAAAAATAAAACTTCTTTTTCCAAATTCGTACTATCAAGGGATACAATGGCTATAGGGGATAAAAATAGTACCAACTAAACGAATACAGCTGGAATGATGAAATTCGGTGTGTACATCCCTCTAATTGTGTAGATACGTAAAATAAAGAGATTTTAGATAGTCGTACTCTTGAGGGGGCAAAATTGGAAAAAAAATGGTACCAACTGAATGGCCGCTGATAGAATCATGGAATTCGGTGTATACATTCCTCTATTTTTACATTATATATTTTTTTACAATTTCGTACTTTATTTTGTTGCTTTTACGACAAAAAATGGTAGAATCATGAAGTTGTCTTATACTGCGTACGTGAGAGATAAGGTATTTTCAAAATTTATACTTTTTAAATTAAAATAGGATGGAAGTACAACAAAACAATCGACTGTAGCTGAAAATACACTCTCTATCCACCAATATTTTGGGTATTTATGATTGCTCCCTTATGTTTACTTTATGAATTGAAGTATTTTTTCCATTATATATATATAGTATACAAATATTGGTAGCCTTGGCTTATAATTTAAATTTCTGATGTTCATACAGTTAAAATTTGTTGCAGACATTCCTCTTGTAGCTTGGAAGCAACGCAAAGAAAATAAAAGTTTTAGCTGGCAAAATGGGACAAGAAGGGATAAAATATGGTACCAATGATACGACAATAGCTAGAATCATGAAATTCGGTGTGTACATCCCTCTAATTGCATAGATACGTAAAATAGAGTGATTTTTCGAAATTCGTACGTTTAAGGGATATAATTAAAAAAGAGGGATAAAAATGGGACCTACCAAAAGGCTGAAGTTGAAATCATGAAATTCGGTGTATACATTCTGACTATGAAGACTCGAAAAATGTTTTTTTCGAAATTTGTACATTTGGGCGGAGAATGGGGCGAATGGGGATATCTTTAAAATTTATACTTTTCTTACAGACAAAGGTCTGTATTTGAAAATGCTTCTTTCTAATGGCGACAGACAATCGCCTAATATTTAGGCATGTTCACTTTCACAATTTCAGCATTTTATTTATATACAGTAGTCGATGTTAAATAGTAAACAAATATAGCAATGTGCATAAAAATATCACAATTTTCGTAATATGGTTTTGTGCTTCTATGTAAAGTCGACATCCTTCAATCTGCTGGAAATACTGTGGAATGCACTCCGTGGTGGAGGGTATATAAGATTCGGCCCGGCCGAACTTAACGCCATCTTACTTGTTGGACTTAAATTCGTAAAAAAATGAGAGATATTAACTGGAATGACCACAACCTATATTTTTGAAAAAAATTAGTTTTAATAAAAATTTCAATAACTCTGTCAATTTCAAATTCTCCTTATTAAATGTGCTATTTAAATATAGAAACGAAAACGATTTTAACTTCTCTACATATGGAAAAACATAAAAAAAATTGTTTTATAAATTAAAAACCAAAAGCAAAAAGTTACGATTTTGAAAACGTGAATTAAATCGTTTTCGTAAAATTTCTGTGACATGACTGATAATTTCAAAGTTCTTTCTTGTTTCCATCAGGTTTTTTATTGCTTTGCTGCTGTTGTTGTTGTTGCAGTGAG
This sequence comes from Polietes domitor, assembly GCA_947397865.1. Taxonomy (NCBI): domain Eukaryota; kingdom Metazoa; phylum Arthropoda; class Insecta; order Diptera; family Muscidae; genus Polietes; species Polietes domitor. The sequence continues at coordinate 139,441,983 of OX377619.1, forward strand.
ATGTTAGACTCATAAACACTTACACACAATTACTCGAGCGCTTTATGCATACACGCATACACACCTACACTGATACCCACACGCACAAAGTGGAACATAGGCTGTATTAAAAATACGCATTTACCCCCTCTGTTAGACTGTGTATGTGTGTGTGTGTAGTGATTCTTTTGTGTATTTACAGGACATCTATGGCTTGAAAGACAACATTATCCTTATACATATATATGGCTGCATATGGCTGTGTTAGTATATTTATACATACGTTTGTGGACCACATAAACATGCTCATACACACAGAGAGCTTAACCAAAATTGAAAATTGGAATGATTTTTACGCATTTGGTCGACCACATAGACGATGAATAAAAAATTGTGGTTAAACGAAAAGATAGACAAGAAACAACATCACCATCAACGAAAAAAGCCAACAACACAAATACATAAACAACGCAGAGCAACAAGAACATGAACTAAAAAAAAATTATATTGCGTTCGGTCGTGTTGAATCTTATGCACCCTACATAACCGATTTTAGAATGTTATGAACCAGGGAATTATGCATATACTTGGACATTTATAATTTGAAGACAATTAAAAAGAATGGGTACAAATCTTATATACCCTCCACATTGGAGTGCATTCCACATTTTTACCGGCAGAATAGAGGCTTTAGACTTCAATTCCATTTCACTTCTAATATTTCATTAAGACCCAGGTATCTCTGGATCCCATCCATTATATTTGAAATCCATTGTAATTTGACATTTTAAAGTGTTTTTTATAATCTCTTCCTTAATCCGTTAAAATATGGATGTCTTTGCCATGTCCCACCAACACAAATGCTCCCCTGGGACAGCCGATGAACATTTCAAGATATTGCAAACGGAGTGACAAATTTAATATGCGTCCTTCTTCCTACACAGAGTGGCAGAGGCTCGAAAAAAGTGGGTGGTTTATCTAATTGTACCATGTATATGGCACAATGTTGGTACATGTAAAGGCTCGCAATATCGCTCTCCGTATCTATGTGAGCTTTTTTTGCTGGCATTTGCCATTTATGCAATTGTATGTATGTGGGGGTGTGTGTGTGTGCGTGCGATACATGCACATACAACATTTTTCACAATTTCTACAACAACTTAAGTGGCAATTTATATTCCCTTTTTGACTTCACTTCAGCTCAGTTCAGTTCAGTTTAGTTTCAGTTTTTCCTTTTTACTTTTGCCTGTTGTCTCGCTGCTCACATTTCTTTTTATAAACTGTACAACGACCATTTGCAACGACCATTATTACCGCATACCATCATTGCTTCCTCCGCCAGCATTCCTTATCTGGGCGAGCGTGCGCCTGTGAGTGTGTTTCAGTTTCATTTACCATTTGCCCACTCCCCCAACGCCAAGAACTCTTTGAATTGTTGCTGCTCTATGGCAACAGCGGAAGTAGTGGTATAATGAGTGGGGGAAATGCACACGGACGAAAGCAACACACGTTGCAGTCTGTCTGTATCTTTCATCGAAATCTTCTTATCAAAGTACTAGTGATTTTATATATATTAATAAAGCAATTAAAGAGAATTGGTTCAGATTTATATCGACATATTTCTCATTACTTAACTACAAATACAGGCAATACCAAAAACATCGCCGAAGGGACAACCAATTTGTACACCGAATTGGTTCTATTGTAGAGCCAGTTCCGAACGAATATTGCATAATACAACCAAGATTCGAGACCAAACATTTTGACTTTATTCCAATATTAAAATATAAATATTGATCCAAATAAATAATAAATGACCATGAAATTAGTGCTATTTTTGATGGATTTTTATAAAATAATTCTTCAAAACAGCTTAAATACCCTAAATATTGAGGATTGTATTTTGTGTATTTTCTGCTACAGCCGTTTGATTGTTGTACATATTTCCATTCTATTTTAATTCCGAATGTACAAATTTTGTAAGTCCATTATATCTCACGATTTTCGGAAAACCGGGTTTTTTAAGTCGGTCTCGACCGGTTTTCCATTATTGAATGTATTAATGGAAGGACATCGGAGCTATATATCCAAACATGGAATAATGTGACCCACTTTTACAACAGAATCTTCCAGTTCAAACGTAACGTGTTATGCGTAATTTGAAGAAATTCAGTGAAAATCTGTGGTTTCTGGGGCGGAATACACACATTTTAACAGAAAACCACATTTTTTAACAGATCTTCTTCCAAATATCTTATATTTCAACTAGAAACATACATGGTGAAAATGGGTCAGATCGATTCAGGTTTATATATAGCTCCCATACAAATTTCGCTCCCGATTTGACTTTTTCCGCTCTAGAAATCACATATTGTATCAGAATGTCTTCAGATTTGGCAAAACATCTTATATTTAAACTAGGAACACCTGTCGTAAAAATGTGTTAGATCGGTTCAGATTTATATATAGCTCCAATTACAAATTTTGCTTCCGATTTGACTTTTTACGCTCTAGAGACCACATATTTCACTTGATTTGCTTCAAATTAGCTTGCAATACCTTATAATTCTACTAGAAACATCTGTGTTGAAAGTGGATTAAATCGGTTCAGATTTAGATATAGCCCCCATACAAATTTCGCTCCCGATTTGTCTTTTTCCGCTCTCGAAACCATATATTGTATCAGATTGTCTTCAGATTTGGCATATCATCTTATATTTCCACTAGAAACAACCATGGTGAATATAGGTCAGATCGGTTCAGATTTATATATAGCTCCCATACAAATTTCGCTCCCGATTTGACTTTTTCCGCTCTAGAAACCACAAATTGTATCAAATTATCTTCAGATTTGGCAAAAAGACTTATATTTAAACTAGGAACACCTATGGTGAAAATAAGTCTTATCGGTTCAGATTTATACATAGTTCCCATTAAAATTTCGCTCCCGATTTGACTTTTTCTGCTCTAGAAGCCACATATTTTAACAGATCCTCATCAAATTAGGTGAAATATCTTATATTTGTTCTATAAATAGCCATTGTGCAAATGGGTCAGATCGGTTCCGATCGGATTTCAATTCCGTTTTCACTTTTTCCACTCTATAAGCCACATATTTTAACAGATTCTTTTCAAATCTTTCAAAATATCAACTGGATTTCAACTGGAAACACCCATGGTGAAAATGGGTCATCGGTTCAGATTTACATATAGCTCCCATACAAATTTCGCCATGTCACGTTCGACAGGGCTTAAAATTAAATTACAAAAAGAGTATTAATCAAAAAATCAAAACCATTTGAAGAGACATCGGTGCACAACATTCTAAAATTGGTCACAATGAAATATTGTCACAGGTTTCGCTGAAATCGTCGTTTGAATTGTTATCCGCGAAAGCGACTTCTGTTTTGGTCACGTGTGATTGCCTTGGGTTTTATACACTCCACGAGTGTATTATGTCTTTGTGCATTTGTTTGTAACACCCAAAAGGAAACGAGATAGACCCATTGTTAATTATACCGATCGTCTTAGAATCACTTTCTGAGTCGATTTAGCAATGTCCGTCTGTCTGTCCGTCCGTCCGTCCATCTATTCTTGTAATCACGATACAGGTCGCAATTGTAGACAGAACCAAATGAAACTTTGCACAACGATGTTTTTCGGGATAAGGACGTACGCTATTTAATTTGAAGAAAATCGGTTCAGATTTAGATATAGCCCCCATACGAATTTCACTCTAGATACCACATATTACAACAGATTTTCTTTAAAATTGGCAAAACATCTTATATTGTAACTAGAAACACCTGTGCTAAAAATGTGTTACATCGGTTCAGATTTATATATAGCTCCCATACAAATTTCACTACCGATTTAACTTTTTCCGCCCCAGAAACGACGAATTTTCACCGAATTTCTTCAAAGTGAGCATAACACCTTATATTTGAACTGGAAGAACTTATTGTGAAAGTTAGTCACATTTTTCCATGTTTGGATATAGCCCCGATACAAATATTCTTATCGATTTGACAAATCGAACCAGGTCATATTAGCCTATGATTAGGAGACATACAAAAATTCTTCCCGTTTTCACTTTTTCACCGAATTGAATTGTATTCGGATTGAAAGTGGAGTGTATCATAGAGTCGGCCCCGCCCGACTTTAGCCTTTCCTTACTGGTTTTTAATTATCTTGAAAACGAAAAATTGCCCAAAATCGACATTAGCATCAGTTACATGGTTAATAAAGAGCTATAAGTTAAGCATATGGTCAAAATAAAAAATCGTTTTAATTTGACTTTTATGTCACTTTAAATGTGTACGAGCGTCACGTTCGACATCATGGAAATGTCCATATTCCGAATTTAATGGCTCTAGCTCCGACCATTTGGTTGGTACTATTTTTATCCCCTTTTTCCCATTTTACCCCCTTAAAAGTACGACTTTTGAAAATCTCTTTATTTTACATGTCTACGCAATCAGAGGGATGTACACACCAATAGCATCATTCTAATTGCAGCCGTTTAGTTGGTATCGTTTTATGACGATGAAGAATATATTTTTATGACGATGAAGAATATATATACTTTATAGGGTCTCAGATCGATATTTCATTTCACCTCATCCTAGAGGTGGAGGGTATAAAACCCGTGAAACGGATTTGGCCCAAACATAGTTAGAGTCTTAAGTCACTCCTTAAATTCGTTACAATTTGTATACCCTCCACCTCCAGGATGGGGGTATACTAACTTTGTCACTCCGTTTGTAACACGTTGAAATATTGACATTAGACTATATAAAGAGTGATTTTTTTGAGGTTAGGATTTTCATGCATTAGTATTTGACAGATCACGTGGGATTTCAGACATGGTGTCAAAGAGAAAGATGCTCAGTATGCTTTGACATTTCATCATGAATAGACTTACTAACGAGCAACGCTTGCAAATCATTGAATTTTATTACCAAAATCAGTGTTCGGTTCGAAATTTTTTATCGACAAATTTTGTTCAACGATGAGGCTCATTTCTGGTTGAATGGCTACGTAAATAAACAAAATTGCCGCATTTGGAGTGAAGAGCAACCAGAAGCCGTTCAAGAACTGCCCATGCATCCCGAAAAATGCACTGTTTGGTGTGGTTTGTACGCTGGTGGAATCATTGGACCGTATTTTTTCAAAGATGCTGTTGGACGCAACGTTACGGTGAATGGCGATCGCTATCGTTCGATGCTAACAAACTTTTTGTTGCCAAAAATGGATGAACTGAACTTGGTTGACATGTGGTTTCAACAAGATGGCGCTACATGCCACACAGCTCGCGATTCTATGGCCATTTTGAGGGAAAACTTCGGAGAACAATTCATCTCAAGAAATGGACCGGTAAGTTGGCCACCAAGATCATGCGATTTGACGCCTTTAGACCATTTTTTGTGGGGCTACGTCAAGTCTAAAGTCTACAGAAATAAGCCAGCAACTATTCCAGCTTTGGAAGACAACATTTCCGAAGAAATTCGGGCTATTCCGGCCGAAATGCTCGAAAAAGTTGCCCAAAATTGGACTTTCCGAATGGACCACCTAAGACGCAGCCGCGGTCAACATTTAAATGAAATTATCTTCAAAAAGTAAATGTCATGGACCAATCTAACGTTTCAAATAAAGAACCGATGAGATTTTGCAAATTTTATGCGTTTTTTTTTTAAAAAAAGTTATCAAGCTCTTAAAAAATCACCCTTTATAAAGTATATATATTCTTGGTCGTCATAAAATTCTAAGACGATCTAGCCATGTCCGTCCGTCTGTTGAAAGCACGCTAGCATCTAAACAAAAGAAGCTAGGACGTCAAAATTGTCCCTCCTACTCTGGTACCCTCCTAAACAACTGATTCTAAATGAAGGTGATTTTCATTTTTGTCCATCCATACGCCCTAATATACATATATTCGCCTGAGAGTGAGTGTATAAAGAGCTTGTTTATTTATTTATTTTTAATTATCCCGCATTAGAGTACAAGAATTGCGAATACCTTCTTCAAGTTATTTTCCTTTTAGCTTGAGGAATTTTCTGCGTTCGGATAATCCTTTCAAATGTTTACTAAATGAACACACCACCCTCCAGCATGTATCTACAATGTGTTGTGTTGCCGCATTTCTATATAGTTAGCAAAAATCATCAACACGTTTATCATCGCCACCACGACACCACGATGCCACGATGTTGATGTGGGGGGAGCAACACCAAAGACCAAACGGCAGACAACAACAGCTACGTCGGAAACAACATTCGTAACCATATCTGCACATATATCAGTGCCTGGATCTGTGCATCCACTGGCAACTAACCTCATTGCCTGGGACACCATGAATGGCAACGTACGACATCTACTCATTATTTCCTATTATTTTTTTGCACATCCTTTTTTGTGGCTTCGGCCTCCCTTCCCTGTGTTAAAGGGGGAAGGGTCTGCTTTGGCTTCGTACTTACTCCTGTGGCTTATTTCGGTGATATTTCGGTTGTGTTGTCCTTTTTTCTGTTATTTGGGGCGATTTTGTTGTTGTCGTTGCTATTTATATTTTTGTCTGAATGTATTTGCTGCCATTCATTTGTGATTTTTGTTGCCATCTTCGGTACTCGTCCTCGTCGTCATCATCCTCCTACTCAACATGGTTTTGTGAGCATTGTGCAGTTTCATTTTAGATCCGTTTATCATTAAACAAAACAATTTTTGTTTTGTCGTTTCCTTTGTCCTGTTTTTCGTTTTTTTTTTTGATTTTTTTGGGAGGAATTTCATGTAGCCCTTCTTCGTACGTGTGGTGTTTGCGTTACCCTATTAGTCAATGCCTCCTCGATGTCCTTTGTGTCTATGTTTAGTGGGAGAGGGTTGGGGCAGGCAGCAAAGGCGTTGGTTATTGCATTTTTTGGTCATTTCGGTCATATCGTTGGTCTATACCAAACAGCCAAACAACCAACCGGCCAACAACTGATAAAAGACGGCATTTTGCTGATGTGTGTAAATGTAAATCGGAATCTGAATGTGGTTGAGGCTGAGGTTGTGAATGTGGGTATTTGTGGTCCTATAAAAATCTCTAAACGTTTTGTTTACTTTCTATTTGTACAAAACTCGTTCTAAACTAGCTTAGAAGGCTTAGAAGGAAACAATTCATGGGCTCTACGGGGCCAACCGAAATAGATGCACTGCTAATGGTTGCAATAATTTTAAGCAGAAATTGCCTTTTTGTTGTGATTTTCCAAATTGGCAAATACTGAAACGACTTTAAAAGAAATTGTTTTCATCAAAGGGAGGTTATTTGTTGAGCCAACTGTGAGCTTATGACAGTCAATATTGTGATTCAGGAATTTTTGACTAACACATATTGATTCAATCTTTTTCTGGGCTCTATATTCAATTTGATAAGGATAGTTTGCAGCCATATTGTCGATAACATGATGTATTTTGGAATTCGAACCTAGAAAACGATATTTAAATTATTAATGAGGCACAATGAGGATGGATGGATGAGCCAAGTAATAAATGACACCAAGTCATTTATAAATAAGTTTTCATTCTATAAAAGGTATTGAACCAGGCCAATGTCCCAGTTCAAATTAAATTTAGACCGAAATGAAACACACGAAAAATTAAATAGTATATTTTCTTCTAAAATTACAAATAGTGGCTTCTTTTGATACTATTCAAAAATTAAAAAAAAAATGTAAATGATTCCACCGTATTTTGGGTAAAGAGCATTTATATAAGATATCTATGAAGAATATGGAAATATGGTGTTTTCAATAAAAATAGTTGTGGTTATATCACTATTTATTGGTTATGATGGATTTCCAACAGTCTAATTCTCTGTGTGTGGTTGCATTCCACAGAGCCTGTCGTTTTTCATAGAAGTGTAGCAACACTACAGGAAAATTTTAAATTCTTTTAATAACCAAAACAAATTAAAATGTTGAAAAATAATTTTATAAATAAATATAAAATTTTAATTATTTTAAACAACGCAAAAGTAAATATAAGGCACCAATCTTCAAGTTCAAGTGCAAGATAACCTAACTTCACGATTCTACCCATTTTTGCCGTAGGAGTAAAAAAGTACAAATTTGGAAAAATCATTTTAATGTTGCGAGTTTATGAAATCAGATGATTTTATATACCAAATTCCATGACTCTAGCTACGGCCTTTTGGTTTGTACCATTATTATTATCTCCTTTTCCCCATTTAAAGGGGGTATTAAAGTACGACTTTCGAAAATCCCTTTATTTTACGTGTCTACGCAATTAGTGGGATGTACACATAGTCTGTTCCCATGGTATTCCTTGCAAGCACGAATTTGGAAAAACATTTTTGTTTTATATGCAGTCAGCCATTTGGTTGGTACTAGTTTTACCTCTCTACTTCCATTTTACCTCTTAAAAATACGATTTTAGAAAAAATATCATATCATATATCATCAGTTGTGAGTGGCGAATAGGGTTTGCATTTTCCCGTACTTTTTATTTCCCGGGAAACGGGAATTATTTTTTTCAATTTCCCGGGATCCCGAGAGAGCACGGGAAATCGTCAACATATAGTTTACCATAATAAATATTTATTTCACAATAAACCTGTTACAGAATGCATGTGAGATCAATTGAAACATCTTTTCAAGTTTCAAAAATAATTATATGTATGGCATCATCAGATATTTCATTTTTTATTGGAAAATGTGGACTCGACGGAGAACGTCAGTAGATTTAGGCTTAATAGTCAGCAGATCATTAAATAAAATGTTTAAGTTGCCTGTTCTATGTCCTGTCGCGTCAAAAAACTTTAAATTCTTTTTTTAGGCAGCTATCTTGACTTTTTGTACCCTCACTCAACAGAGTAAGAGGGTATATATCATTTGGGACAGAAAAAAAGTGTAACGCATTGAAGGAGTGACTTAAGACCCTAAGCATGTGTGATATTTAATATTTTTCCCAAACATAGTTTAAGTTCGAAGATTAAATTAAAAGTCATATATCTTCCACACGGATAATCGGAATCAGCTATATTTTGGGATTTGATAATATTTTTACAATAACTTTAAGTGTATTAAATATTATGGGTTTTGCCACACCCCTTCCAGACCTTCCACACAAATCACGCAAATCTACGTCAAATTAAAGCTATTATAACTTCTTTAAAATGATCGGAATACTGTGAAATTTGACATTTAGCAATGCTTTTATAGTAGTTAAATTCACGTGGAATATGGGCGATATTGCCACACCCTTTCTGGCACCTTCCACACAAAGTGGCATAAAGTGTGGTTACAATAAAACCGACATAACCTCCATACGGGTAGTCAAAATCATTTGCAATTTTATATTTAATTTTTTTTATAATCACTTCAAACGTAAAAAAAATTACGCCCTTGTACCTCCCACACAATTGTCTCTATCCTAGGTAATATTAAATCTTTCATAACTTCTATACTGGTGCATGAAATCCACTATGACTTGATATGTGATTATGTTTTTACAATAGTTTTTCAAATGTGGAGGCTGGGAATTATCCTGCTCTACGTAAAATTTAATTCCTTATAACTTCCGTATATATGTTCTCTGAGAGTGAGGGTATATATAAGTCGGTTAACCCGATTGAAGCTAACTTACTTGTTATACACTCCACGAGTGCATTATGTCTTTGTGCATTTGTTTGTAACATCCAAAAGGTAGGGAGATAGACCCATTGTTAATTATACCGATCGACTTAGAATAACTTTTTAATCACGATACATGTCGCAATTGTATCCAGAACCAAATGAAACTCTGCACAACGAAGTTTTACGGGACAAGGACGAACGCTGTTCAGTTTGGAGAAAATCGGTTCAGATTTAAATATAGCCCCCATACGAATTTCACTCCCGATTTTACTCTAGATACCACATATTACAACAGATTTTCTTCAAAATTGGCAACACATCTTATATTTCAACTAGAAACACCTGTGGTGAAAATGTGTTAGATCGGTTCAGATTTATATATAGCTCCCATAAAAACTTCGCTCCCGATTTGACTTTTCCCGCTATAGAAACCACATATTGTATCAGATTGTCTTCAGATTTGGCAAAATATCTTATATTTCCACTAGAAACAACCATGGTGAATATAGGTCAGATCGGTCTCAGATACTTATATTACACTCAGAAAAATAGCATTCCTAAATTTGCGTACAATTTTACAACAATTTTACTCCAGTTTAGTAAATAGGAACATTAACTAAGTATGAGTAATGTTTACTAGAAATATGGTAGTACATTTATATTTCATTGGATATAATAAAAAATTCGTACAATTGAGTAAATTCATACTTATTTGGAAGAAAATTTCCAAGATCTTTAAGTAAAAATATTAAGATTTTTTTCATTTAGGAAATTTCATCTACAAAAATAGTTTATTCTTAAAATTAAGTTAATGTGTTTACTGAAATTTATGCCGAGTTCTTCATAAGTATCAATGAACTTATAAAAAATCACTTCAATTTGTTTAGAAAATTCTTGAATATTAATCTAAGAAGCATTTTTCATCGATTGCCGAGACTAATTTCTTAAATACTTCAATTATTATTCTAAACAACCACAGCGAAGGCGCCTATCTTGCCTTTGCAGCAATCATGGAATAATAGCTCAACTATTTATGACAGAAGTATAATGAATTTGTTGAGAAATACTTCATGCTGCCAATTTGTATATCAGTTTTGCATAATCTGAAGCAAAATCATTTGTTTGAATTATTTTTAGATAAGTTGAACTTATTTTAAGTTCATTGTTTTCCTTGTATCAAGTAAACTTTTCTTCAGTTTATGTAAAAATTTACTCGTTTTGAGGAAAGAATAAGCAAAATTGTTCTCAGTTTAAGTAAATATTTACTTGATTTGAGTAAAAATATACTTAGTTTTAGGAAAATTTTACTTGAATTTAGAAAAAATTAGCTTGGTTTTAGGAAAAAATTATTTATGTTTAGGAAAATTTCAGCAAAATTTTACTTAGATTTAGTAAAAATGTACTTGGTTTGAAGAAAAACTTAATGGAATTTTCCTTAGTTTGAGAAAATATTTACTTGGTTCGATGAAAATTGAACTAGAATTAAGTTCAAAGCATGTACTACTTTCAAGGAAAAGTGCTATACGAAGTTAAATTTTCCTTTTAGTTCATTTTAACTCGTTATAGGGTTCACTTTTTTCTGAGTGTAGATATTTATGGCAAATAGTTTTGTAGGGTTGTTTTTTAACCTTTTTCACAAAATGGGTTCCTATATTGAGGAGCTAAAATATTAAATGGTCCCACAAACATATTGCTCGCAGTGATATTGCTGAATACATCCGATATTAAAAATGTATCGGTCACAAGGTTTCCTATGTCGATTCATCATAATAATGTTGAAAGAAGGGAAATATTCACTTCCCTCTAAAATTACCACAGTATATTCTCTTTTGCCTCATCTATCAGAATCCGTTGTCAGATCCTTGTTATTTTTGAAAAAGTTTCATTTTGTATAGTCAGTACTTTTTTGATTCAGTGTAGTCTGTACCTTTTTCCTTATATTTATCAGGTCATAATAGCGTTGAACGTAAACTGTTCTAGCCTCATATTTCATATTTTCCAGCCCAAAGTCTACATCAAACACGATTCACATTATGGACGCATTTGTTTCTTTACCATCGCTCTTGGATGTTTTGTTACCCAAAAGCGACAATTTTGCAATTAACGAAGTCTTTATAATGAAAATGAGATATACCACTGAAGTCGATACAATTTTAAAAACTATGTCAGGATGTCCCCTTTTCCATAAGGGAAATCCGAAAATCTGGTGGAATATTTTTGGTGACACTTTTATACTAAAAGTTTTTATTGGGTTGTAGTCACATTACATCCCTGAACTATTCCATGCAAACCTCTACGATCATTATATCTCAAATATTCCAAACAATCCTTAAATTAAATTAAATTTCCCCAAAGCAAAATCGAACCGAAATTCTGACAATATTGACAAAAATAATAGTTTCGTGGAATTGCCCTGAATGCGAAAAGGTATGTTTTCGAAAATTTAATCTCACTTGTTTTACATATTTATGAATATTCCAATAGTGCTCTCTGACTCGAAAATAATTTATGAGATTTGGAGAATTTCTGTCTTAACAATCCACAGGACAAGACATATTTCGATATTATTCCCAGAATTACATCCTGTATAATTTGTTTATTTGTGCACAGGGTTGTTGCTTTCCCAAAATCCCTATACCCCTACATACTGGTGCTTACTCTGCTTCACCAAAGCATTTTCTGTGCGTGTGTGTGTTTGTGTAAAGCCTTCAATTGTACAATCCGGATTATGTGAATACCTAAACAAAACCCACTCACACTTAACCACAACAACATGCACTTTGTACACACTTCCGTATCGAGGATTTGTTCAACTCACCCTCAGTTGAGGAAGTAAGATTACGGATTTCACAAATGATATAAGGGATTTACGGAAGATTCCATGATATCAAAAATGATAGGAAAGGCAAGGCAAGGAACAAGGATACACCAAAACAAGTCAAACATTACAGACCAGACCAGACCAGAACAGCTCAGCAAGCAGAACACATAAAGCAATCACCGATATGCTCCACAAGAGTTTATGCGGAAGTTTATGTAGACGTTCGGCTAGGCCAGCAGCAACACTGACCCCACCCCCCTTCACGATGTGTTGCAGGATGGCGATGGTCCATCATCATAATAAAGTTTGCCCTATACCCACCCGGTTGTGTTTTATTCATATCGCAATTACAATGCAGCTTTTGTTTTAACCAAGTTTCTTGTTAAAGAGGCGAATACTGGCCACAAAGGATCCAGCAACAAATGCTGCAGCAGCAGCGGGAGCATCAGCAAACATTTGCGGCATAAATCAGTGCTTTGGTCGCTGTGCATTTATTCAAAAATAATTTTGTGGTTTATGATTTCGTCCAAGTGGAGGTAAACACTGGAATGGCGAAGCGAAAACGGCTCAGACGCACTCACTCACTCACTCACTTGAAATGCCGTTGCAAAAAGTAAACTGGTGCTCTTTTGTTTTGACTTGGTAAACACCTTCACAAAGTCATTTTCAGCTTAGCACAATACAATGGGGAGCGAACACAAAGACGAACACAACAAACTTATGCAAAGACATTTGCGAGAGGTCTAGTAGAGAAGGCTTAAGTAAAGCCTCTCAAAAGACGTCCTCCCAAAGGTCACTGGTCTCCACTAGGATTGTAATCAGTACACAGAGACACAGAAATTAATTCGAAAAATAATTCACTTGACTTGAATTGAATGATATCTTAATTGCGCTTCTTTAAGAGCTCAAAATCAATTAATTTTGAACTATTTTAATTGATTTGATTAATTCCCTTTATTGTCTAGATTTTGGAAGCAGCGGACCTGTTGTAAAGCTACTCAAATACTCACATGACTCGAGTGCAGTGCAGAGACCGAAAACTCGGATAGAGAGCTGAATCTCTGCATACCGCGGTTGCAATAAAACAAGCAAATTGAAAAAAATCACACATACACCCTAGTCACATCAGTTGTTGTGGTACATTAGGTAGAACTCTCGACTGTTATGAAAAGAGTCTCATGTGCAAATCCAGGCTGAAGCATTTTATTTTATTTTTTCAGGAGTTATACTGATTAATGGGAGATGTGGATCATTTAAAGCGCGTGAAGTCAGAAATAGGGTAAGGGAATTACTAAATATATGGGAGGAACTAGGAAATCACTTAGAGGATCTGGCTGTAGTTTGCGACAACGCTGTCTGGTACAGCCTTCATCGACCCAAACGTTAATCCCATAGAATATGGTTCAAAGAAAAAAAATCAGAAAACAAAAAACATCTCAACATACCAGATGTATCCCGCCAGGAGTTTGCGAACGAAGCTAGAAGAATAATTACTGCCGATGACTGCGACAAAGCAGTTGAACATTCAACGGCTTTCTTCCAAAGATCTACAGAATTGGAGGATATGCCTGTTGGAGAACAGTTATATTCAATTTATCTTTATATTGTTTTTCCTTATACTATTTTATTGTTATTTATAAATTTGTAATAATTTCTTCTCAATTTCAATGGTGCTTTTATCATTTTAAAAAATTTTCAGGATCGTGTTATATTTGTTATATTAGAAGCAGCCAAAGGGAAAGTGGACTACATGGACCATGTTTTTTTTTGATATAGCCCCATACAAATGTATCTCCGATTTACAATATTACTGCTCTAAAATACCTCCAGTTTACACTATTATCGCTCTAGATCGAGACCACATCTTACATTGGATTTTGATACAAATTTTGCAGACCATGCTATTTATACACTCCACGTATTAGTATTATGTCTTTGTGCATTTGTTTGTAACACCCAAAAGGAAACGAGATAGACCCATTGTTAATTATACCGATCGACTTAGAATCACTTTTTGAGTCGATTTAGCGATGTCCGTCCGTCCGTCCATCTATTCTTATAATCAAAGTCCAGGTCGCAATTGTGGTAGAACTAAATTAAACTTTGCACAACGAAGTCTTATGGGATAAGGACGAACGGTATTTAATTCGAAGAAAATCGATTCAGATTTAGATATAAAGGGTGATTTTTTAAGAGCTTGATAACTTTTTTTTAAAAAAAAACGCATAAAATTTGCAAAATCTCATCGGTTCTTTATTTGAAACGTTAGATTGGTCCATGACATTTACTTTTTGAAGATAATTTCATTTAAATGTTGACCGCGGCTGCGTCTTAGGTGGTCCATCCGCTTAGTCCAATTTTGGCATTTCCACGTTTTTGAGTAACAGAGACCCAATTGGTGCGAACGGCGACGAATCGAAAATTGGTGGTCATCATTAACACTGGCCGATACAGCTGCGATATTTTCTTCAGTTCGCACTCTACGTAAGCGTGTTGGTGGTTTAATGTCCAACAATGTAAATTTGGTGCGAAATTTAGTCACAATAGCCCGAATAGCCGCTTCAGTGGGTCGATTAAACTGACCATAAAATGGAAGCGCGCAATGAACTTTCTTAACAGAGCACGCATTTTGATAATAAAATTCAATAATTTGCAAGCGTTGTTCGTTTGTAAGACGATTCATGATGAAATGTCAAAGCATACTAAGCATCTTTCTCTTTGACACCATGTCTGAAATCCCACGTGATCTGTCAAATACTAATGCATGAAAATCCTAACCTCAAAAAAATCACTCTTTATATATAGCTCCCACACAAATGTCTCCCCTGATTTGATTATTTCCGATCTATTTATTTAACAGATTTTCCTAATATTTGGCAAACCAGCTCATATTTCAACTATAAACATCTATGCCGAAAGTGGGTCATATCGGCTCAGATTTATATATAGCTCCCACACAAATGTCTCCACCGATTTGGTAATTTCCGCTATAGAAACCTCATATTTGAAGATTTTCTTCAAATTTGGCAAATCAAATTATATTTCAACTGGAAACAGCTCTGGTAAAATGGGCCAGATCGGTTCAGATATATATATATATAGCTCCAATACAAATTTCGCCACTGAATTGATTATTTCCGCTCTTGAAATAGCATATTTGAAGTGATTTGCTTAAAATTTGGCAAACCAGCTCATATTGCAACTACAAACATCCATGGCGAAAGTGCGTCAAATCGGTTCAGATTTATATATAGCTCCCATATAAATGACTACCCCGATCTAATTCTTTCCGGTCTAGAAACCACATATTTAACAGATTTCCATCAAATTTGGGAAAGCGTCTTATATTTCAGAAAAACTATGCTAAAAATGTGTCGGATCGGTTCAGATTTATATACAGCTCTCATTCAAAGTTTGTGTTATTTTTTTACAAATACAAATAGAAGTATGAAATTTGTGGTATATATATACCCGGTTCAAATGTAACGACCTTTTTATACCCTACACCACAGGGTATATTGACTAGGTGTAGGGTATCATATAGTCGGCCATGCCCGACTTTAACCTTCCTTACTTGTTTTCAACTAAGAATACCTACTTTGAAAGTGATCTAGGTCAACTTTTTAATGTAGCGCCCTTAGGAATGGCCCCCATTTTTACTATTACCCCTCTAGAACACACATTTTACATCGGAAGTTTATAAAATTTTGCAGATCATGTTATATTTCAACTAAGAATACATACTACGAAAGTCAAATATATGGCTCTATATTTTGGTATAGCTCCTATACAAATGGACCCCAAGTTTACACCGTTACCGTTGTAGAACCTACATCTTACATCAAATCGTGATCAAATTTTGCTGATCATGGCATATTTGAACTAGGATTACCTACCGGGATTGAGGACTATATAGGTCCATGCTATGGTATGTCCGCCAGATTTTCAATACCGCTATAAAATCTGCATTTGTCATCGGATCTTGTTCAAATTTTCCACATCATGTTATATTTACTTTCGGAATACCTACCGGAAAATTGGACCATATGGGTCAATGTTTTCAAATACAACTGTCCCACCTATTTTCATTATTATCGCCGTAAAGCCTACATATTTCATCGGATCTGTATCAACATTTCCAGATCATTGATTATTTCACATAGGAATACTTACTGAAGAAGTGGACCATGTTTTTATGTAGAACCAATAGCCTTCAGATACGATTTTAGACTATTTTCTACATCACTTTCTGTTAGGAACACAGCAAAAATTAGAGCATTACGCAAAGATATTGTAACCGTCAATTACCAATTTCTCATGTTATGACAGCATGTTAACGCAAGCACTCCATACAGAAGGATCACTGATGATTTGTCCCTACACAGGACAATGAAATACGTATATGGTCAAATGTGTGTAAGGTTTCCTTCGTCAGAAGAAATTACCGAATCGAATAGCTGAAATTCGAATGTATTACATTCGAAACTCATAGAAAATCAATCAATCGATCACTAATCAAACACACAAAACTAATAATAAAGTTATTTTCATCAATATTTTCGATTTTAGGTTTGACATTTGAAAAATGCGACGCTATACGTTAGAACAAAATTGGGAAATATAAAAAACTTACTTCCAAAGTAGCGTGTCTTTAACGCAAACTGTAAGAAATTTACGTGGCCATTTTCGAGAGGAGATCGGCCTTCAGTTCAGTCTTCATGAAGCTCATTTTTATCTCGGTGGCTATGTCAGTAAGTAAAATTGCCGCATATGGGGTTCAGATATCCTACATGTGACTATTGAGAAGCCAATACAAACACAACAAGTCATTGTTTGACGTGGATTTTGGGTTGTACAGAAAAATTGGGTTGATCGGATGAGGTACTGCCGAGCCAGTCGTGGTACGAATGATATCGTGTTCCATTATTAAACGACAAACTTTGACCTTTCCAATAAAAACAAATATTTGAAAAAAAAAATCAGTACTCTTTTTATAGCCGATTTTAGTTTAAAGTTTTGAATGGCTCACCCTATAGTTGAAAAATATTTTTTAACATTTTGTGATTATTGGGTTTTATACCATTTTCGATGCACTTTCAACACAGACAAAAATAAAATGAAATGCTGAGTTATCACAGCTATGCCATTTGATTTTCTTTTCCGTTAATAATTATCAATAATGATGCCAAACTCTCACAGTTATCTGAGAACAATTCAACAGTTGAATGAGAATACCAACATGCTTAACTGGCACTTTGTCGCTTCGAAAAACGAATATCCTGGTTGGTTGGTTGACGTGGCCGCTCTCACGGATGCGTCAAGTAGTGCCTTAAGGCACCGTTTTGAATGGACCACACCACTCGGAAAGATCAGTTTCTAGCATGAAAAATATCGTGATTCCCAAAGGCGCTGTGCCTTGGGGTTATTATAGCTGGGCAGTCGCATAAGAATTCCGATTGGCCAATGACTCGTCAGCACTGATATCACTCTTCATACGTTTCTTCTGCTTGGCTTAGAAGGTCTCTGGTCCTGGTTAATTAATTGATATTTTAATCGGACTATGAGAACATGGCTCTTAGACAATTCAATAATAATTGCTTAAACCATACATTGCAATCCACTAAGTTTAGTAGGTCCTAGCATTGTTTAGAAATAAGAAGTGACCTTATCCTTTCATAGGGGTTGTAAGTCGTAACAGAATGTTATGGTTTGGTCCAGAGCCAGATATCACAGTCGAATAAATAAATCGGCTGCTTTTTCATTTTGTATACCCTTTACCTCCAGGATGGGGGTATACTAACTTTGCCATTCCGTTTGTAACACCTTGAAATATAGACCTGACACCCTATAAAGTATATATATTCTTGATCGTCATAACATTCTAAGACGATCTAGCCATGTCCGTCCGTCTGTTGAAAGCACGCTAGCACCTAAACGAAAGGAGCTAGAACGTTCAAATTTTCCATAAATGCGTCTTACAGTGGTAGATCTGTTGGGATTGAAAACGGGACGAAATCGGCAAAAAGGCAAAAATTTTTTCCTCACTAGGACTAAAAATACCCATAATAATCCATAATATTTTAGCGTATTTAAGAATGTTTTTTGAATATGTCTGTTTATATTTGCTTGATATTTGGTATGTGCATTCCTCTTATAGCAAAAACGTGCACCATAAAGTGATTCTTATTTGCAGGGGGTGAAATGGACAAAAAAGGGATAAAAATGGTACATATTAAACGACAACAGCTAGAAACACGAAATTCGGTGTGTACATTCCTCCAGTTGAGTAGATACATAATCTAAAAGTATTTTTTCCAAATTCGTACTTTTAAGGGGTAAAATGGAAATAGAGTGATAAAAATGGTACCAACCAAACGGCTGTACCTAGAATAATGAAATTCGGTGTACACATTCCTCTGATTGCATAGACAAGTAAAATACACGGATTTTTCAAAATTCGTACTGTTTGGGGTTAAAATGAAAAAAGGGGATAAAAATAGTACCAATCAAATGACCGCAGCTAGAGTCATGAAATTCGGAGTATTCATTCCTCTGACTGAGTAGACACGGAAAATAAACGGATTTTTCGAAATTCGTACTTTCAAGGGATACAATGGTACAGAGGGATAAAAATAGTACCAACTAAACGACTACAGCTAGAATGATGAAATTCTAATTGCGTAGAAACATCAAGGGGGTAAAAATGGTACCAACCAAATGGGAGCAGCTGGAATCATGGAATTCGGTGTATACATTCCTCTGATTGTATAGACACGCAAAATAAAAATATATATATACCAATATTTATGGTATTTAAGCTTTTTGATAATATAAATATAAGAATATTTATTTTTGGATTTGAAATAACTAATGGTTTGAAACAATTAAAATATTATATTTATTTATAAAATTATTTTTTCAATATTTGTATTTGTTTGTCTATATTAAAAAAATTATATTTTCCTGTAATATTACTACACTTCAACGTAAACCGACAACATCTGTAGAATGCAATCCATGGTGGAGGGTATATAAAGTTCGGCCCGGCCGAACTTAACGCCGTTTTTACCTGTTTATTACAGCTCTTACAGTGAAATTCGAAGTAGAATATTTTTTCATTTAAACCACTACCTTAGAATTCAGTTTTGTGGGAAAGCTTAGCACCAATTCAGGAAAAGTACTAATTTTAAGTTTTGAATTATTTCTGGCATTATAATCAGAATCCGTTGTCAGATCCTTGACATTTTTTTGTGTTCCACAGTGTAATTGGTGATGGCCAAAACAAATTTTTGGTTGTAAGCATTACACGAGTACTTACATTAATTCCCTGATGAATGTGCTAGCAGGGTAACAACATCATCAGTCTAGCTGATGCAGCGATCCTTGCCAAAAATGCATTCCAGTCGTCCACATCTTAAAGAACTTTGTCACAGGCTCCTCGCAAGGAGCATATGCCCATAAAATGCAACGTCTTTATTTATTCTTGTGTTCGTTATGAAAGTGCGTCCGTGTGTGTATAAACATGTATACGTCCCATACATACATATGTATGCATGTGTATTTATTTGCATATGCAGATGGGTAAATGCATATATATGTGCTAGTGCATGTGCATGTGTATGTTGGTGCATTATTTCTGGTTTCTGTTTCAAAACTCTTTTGTCATAAATTATTCAAACGTAAATATCAACAACTGTAGCTTTCAATTCAATTCTATGTGATGACGATGACGACGACGATATTTCTTGCTTTTCTTTACACATTCTCAAGAGAGTCTACACACGACGATTGTACAAGTGTGTTTGTACGTGTATGTCTGTGTGTTCCAGTGAACGTGATGATAGCAGGACCATTTACAGGATTCACAACAATCTGAACGATTTCATACGCAATAAACAAGTTTTTGTTTTAGTTTCAGTTTTGTTTCAACTTTTTTGCCGTTTTGTTTTGTTTTGTATTTTTGCAACTTTTCTTCATTTTTTTCCTCTGCTGCTTGTTAAGTTGTTCGTGTTGTTGTTAGATGGAGGTATTCTTTCTTGTAGCCAGGCAACATTAGATTTCTTCAGTCCTTAGCCTCATCGTCATAGTCGTCATCATTATTTTCATTACAAGCCAGCATATGAAAGTAGCAACAGCCACCGACGACACACAACACCACCACCGGTAACAGCAACGTCAACATCCACCACTACATCCTCTTCCCCTTCCTCATGCAACGGCAAAGGCAACAACCACAGTCACAGCCACAGCAAGAACAACAATCTTCAACTTGAGCAAACATTATTAGTTTTTCCTATGAATAGTGTCCTTTTTTGTGCATAAATTCCCTCACTTACCGAGATATCCTACACCTTACACACATACATATGTATATATGTATGTAGAGGTTGTATAAAAAATTGCTTTATATCTCATGTCATGTTATTTAGTTGTTGTTGTGTTCTTTTTTGTTGCTGTTGTTGTCTACGTTGTGGTTCCTTAAATAAAAACAAAACCAAACAACTTTAACTTCAGAGTTACGAACGGCAACACTAACATAAATATAAGCACGGCTGAATCACAAACATCACATTATCCTTGCATATGTAGTCCGGGGAATACACGCAGAGAAATGGTAGGTAGACTAGGCAACCAAAACGGCCTGCGATTCGAATAATGTCGTTAAAGGGTTTCAACATGCTCTATGCTAATTGCCTTCATTCCACAGATTTCAAACAAGTCTCATTGATTTTATTGATGTTCGATACGACCTTTAGAAAGGAGCTAAGAAGCATGGAACACAGTGGATTAATTATAAATAATTAATTATAAAATAATAATGTAAATGTAATTTAAAATAATGTTGGCAGAGGTGTCCTATAGCTCTTATTCTGACTTTTGAAGAGAGAATGGAAGTTTTGACACACAGTGGATAACTCCGTGGAAGCCCGTAGAGATATATAAATGTCCAGCGATTCTAATCATGTCCGCTAATGACTTCAACAAATCTGCCAATTGTCTTCATGTCACAGATTTCCAACAAGTCTCTTTCCTACTTCACTTATGTTCGATCAAACCTTTAGAAGCTCTTTCAATTGTCTTCATGCCACAGATTTCAAACAACTCTCAGATATTTCTACTGTTTCATACTTTACCTGTGTTCGATCCAACCTTCAGAAGTGAAGAAGGTAGTTTGGCTCACAGTGAATTGATTTGGGAAACACCGATAAGATTTAGAAATGTTCCTTGAGTCGAATAATGTCTGCAAAGCTCTGTCAATTGTCTTCTTCAATCCACAGATTTCCAACAAGTCTCCAAGATTTCCTCTGCTTTCTACTTCACCAACCTTTCGAAGGGAGGATGGAAGCTAGGCTCACAGTTGAATTCCATAGAGATATATAGAAATGTCTCGCGATTCGAATAATGTCCCCAGAGAATGTCAACATGGCACATATTGGAATAATCTGTGAAAACCAACGCACATTTCCAACACGCCTCAGAGATTTCTCCTGCTTTCTACCTCACTTATGTTCGATCCAACCTTTAGAAGGGAAAAATGAAGATTTTCACACAGTGGATTCATTTGTTGCAGTCCGCAGAGATATAGAAATGTCTCGCGATTGAATAATGTCCCCAAAGAATGTCAAAAGCTCTGCCAATTGTCTTCAAGCCATAGATTTCAAACAAGTCTACGGGATTTCTACTGCTTCCTACTTCATCTATGTTCGATCAAACCTTTAGAAGCTCTGTCAATTGTCTTCATGCCACAGATGGCCATCAAGTCTCAGAGACTACATCACTTCTGTTCGATGCAAAGTCTCCGAGATTTTTTCTACTTCCTACTTCACTTATGTTCGATCAAAGCTTTAGCAGCTCTGTTAATTGTCTTCATGCCATAGATTTCAAACAAGTCTCACAAATTTCTCCTGCTTTCTATTTCACCTGTATTCGATCCAACCTTTAGAAGTGAAGAAGGAAGTTTGGTTCACAGTGAATTAATTTGTGAAACCCCGATAAGATTTAGAAATGTCCCTTGAGTCGAATAATGTCCGCAAAGGATTTTCACAGCTCAACCAATTGCCTCCATGCCATAGATTTCAAATAGATCTCACAGATTTCTACTGATTCCTACTTCACTTATGTTCGATTCAACCTTTTGAAAGGAGACACCATTTCAACAACTCTGCCACCGATACCAAACAAGTCTCACATATTTTCCCGCCTCCTACTTCATCTATGTACGATCAAACCTTTAGAAGAGAGAAAGGAAGATTCGCACACAGTGGATTAATGTCAATTGATTGTAATAATATTGTCAAAGGAGTCCAGTAACATGCCACAGATTTCCAACAAGTCTACGAGATTTCTGCTGCTTCCTACTTCATCTATGTTCGATCCAACCATTAGAAGGGAGAGAATAATGGCAACGGACAGAGAGAAGTCAACGATTTTTTGTCTCCCAATTCTCCCGAGTTAGAACTCTGACTCCCACTCTGTCTCTCTCTTCCGACAAACAAAATGTTACACGCTGGCGACGGCGAAACAAAAAAATCGCTAGCGGCGAAACCAAATAAGAGAGGTTAGCGGCTAGAATTGACACATTTTATCATTTGAAATGTGCGGAGGAACAAACAAAAATACTAGAGATATTAAACATAGCATGTTGCACATACTACAGAATTGACATTTTTGTACAAAATATAACATTCTTTTCAATAAATTTGCTCTCCATCATAATTTAATATCAGAAAAATAAGAAAGACCTAATTGTTGCATAACCTTAAAACTATTTAATTTTTTGGTGTTGTTCTTCTGATGACATTCAATGGAAAGGGGTTATTTCGTGCATATTTCACTAATATGTGACAACTCCATTTTCAGAATTATGAATGAATAAGAGAGCGCCGCCATGAAATATAATAAAATTTATTCTGCTGCGAGTCGCTAGCCGCAGCGGTTAGCGGCGGCGGTTTTTCTTCTACCCGTATGAAATGCATGTGATAACGGCCGCCGCCGCCAGCGTGTAGCATTGTGTTTGAACGTTAGAACATTGCTGTCTTCTATTCTCCTCGGGTAAGAATGGGCAATATTGTCTATACTGGTATTATCCGAATATACTCCCCTAGATTACGATCAGTAATAACTCAGGGCTGCACATTCGTTAGTATTGGTCTATACTCTGTATGTATTTAACGGCCTATTGCTGTGACTTTTCAGGTGGCAATGCTGACATTCTTTGAGGTTTGTATCTGAGTCTTGAAAAACTTCCTCACACACTTCGACCAATATCCGACTACAGCACTCCTAAGGTGGCATTCGCCACCTCGATAGAGTGGGAAAATTGATATACAATTGTCGAATATGAGACGGAGATACATGGATGGCTCCAAAATGGATTGTCGAGCTGGTTGTATTCTGAGACAAAAATGACCTAGCATATTTATTCCGACTTCCTAGTAGCTGCAGCGTCTTTCAGGTGTAATTTTCGCGACCAGAGACCTTTTAAAACAAAATAGGGGGAACGTAACCAGAGTTATCGCAGCGCTGACGGGTCATTGGGCCATTGGAAACCCAGCAATTCAGCAAACACTGCCAGTGGAGCACTTCTATGCGACCGCTCAGCTCTAATACACCCTCGGCACATGACCTTTAGGAGCAATTACTTCACGACATTGACGAAATATCTCAATCTTTCAGACTGGATACAACAGACCGTTCCGAGTTGTGAGGTCAATTCAAAACGACACTACTATGGTACTATTTGACGCTCCTGTAACATCGGCTTGGTTGCCGCCTGCGTGTAGAAAATTAATCTTGTCGAATGAAGTATCTACAGTGACAAGTCATATGTTTGGAGAACCAGCAAATTAATGAATTTGTTGAGAGAGTAATACACGACAGTATGAAGAGAGCCGTAATACCAATCGTGTGGTATTAGATAATACCCTCAAGCAGATAAACTTACAGACATCCTATCTAGTAATGTTGGTTTTGATGTCTTCTCCGCTGCTCTAACTCTCGCTCCCGGAAGTTGAAGATGAATAATAGAGATATCCGATTTCAACGTTAAAACTATACGGTCGCCCGGGGACTGACTATTATGGGTCGTCAATGTAGTTCAGTTGAAATTGTTCGTTGGGCTGATAGTTAACCTCAATACACTTGACAAACATTGACTGTTGAAGATCGACCATATGATCGATCTCCGCTGATGTGTATATGGCAAAGCTGTCTCTTCCACATGTTGAAGGTCGACTGTATGATCGATCTCAGCTGATGCGTTTATGACAACGTTGTTCATTCACATATAGATGGCGGTATGGAATCCTTTATGGTTGCAAAATCAGTAGTTTCGCATACTTCGTACGAAGCAGCAATACTTGCAGGAATAATATATTATAAAACTAAATATAATCATGTGTTTTTGAATAAATTGTCTCCTCTAGACTCCATCTTGGGGAGACCAACAGTGCCACCAAACTGGTAGGATTCTGTTCATTGACCCTTGCAGGTGGTCTCATAAATCAGGGATTTCCAAACGCATTTAAAGGGTGATTTTTTAAGAGCTTGATAACTTTTTTTTTTTTAAAAACGCATAAAATTTGCAAAATCTCATCGGTTCTTTATTTGAAACGTTAGATTGGTCCATGACATTTACTTTTTGAAGATAATTTCATTTAAATGTTGACCGCGGCTGCGTCTTAGGTGGTCCATTCGGAAAGTCCAATTTTGGGCAACTTTTTCGAGCATTTCGGCCGGAATAGCCCGAATTTCTTCGGAAATGTTGTCTTCCAAAGCTGGAATAGTTGCTGGCTTATTTCTGTAGACTTTAGACTTGACGTAGCCCCACAAAAAATAGTCTAAAGGCGTCAAATCGCATGATCTTGGTGGCCAACTTACCGGTCCATTTCTTGAGATGAATTGTTCTCCGAAGTTTTCCCTCAAAATGGCCATAGAATCGCGAGCTGTGTGGCATGTAGCGCCATCTTGTTGAAACCACATGTCAACCAAGTTCAGTTCTTCCATTTTGGGCAAAAAAAAGTTGGATATCATCTCACGGTAGTGCTCACCATTCACAGTTACGTTACGATTCGCATCATCTTTGAAGAAGTACGGTCCAATGATGCCACCAGCCCATAAACCGCACCAAACTGTGACTTTTTCTGGATGCATTGGTAGCTCTTGCAATGCTTCTGGCTGATATTCACTCCAAAATCGACAATTCTGCCTATTTACGTACCCATTGAGCCAAAAATGAGCTTCGTCGCTGAACACAATTTCTTTCTTTCTGAACTTTCTTAACAGAGCACGCATTTTGATAATAAAATTCAATGATTTGCAAGCGTTGCTCGTTAGTAAGTCTATTTATGATGAAATGTCAAAGCATACTGAGCATCTTTCTCTTTGACACCATGTCTGAAATCCCAGGTGATCTGTCAAATACTAATGCATGAAAATCCTAACCTCAAAAAAATCACTCTTTAGTTACAACTTCTTATATCAATTCTTGTAGAAGAAATAATATAGAAGGATCATTCGTTAGCTGAACAACTGTGAAGCTTAAATAACATTTGTCTTTTCTTAAATGGAATTCATAAGACAAAATAATACTTAGGGAAATCCCAGTCGATAGCCTGGATTGGTTTTTAAATGCCGAAGTTGCTTTCCAACAAAGGAGGGAATTTGGGTTCGACTATTTGAGAAAGAGTTAGCTTCCTTCCGCGAATTCCTGCAAGATTCCCAGCTACAATCCATATTTGAATGTTAAAGAAGCTAAGTAGAGCGTCAGAGCCAATATATGAATCCAAGTGAGTAGGATGCTTACTTTCTGACTATTAACTGATGCCAAGGAGTGACTATGAGCTTTGTTACCTAAATTGTTTGACTAAGTTCCGTTCCTTTTTATGGGGGTCAGGATTATTTTCAAAACAGACCTTACAACAAAGGAGGAAATTTTGCTTCGAAGTTCTGCCACATACTGTAATGAATTTACCCGATGTCAACTCAATACAACCGCTCGATTATTTGAGAAACAGTGAGCTTCCTTCCGCGAATTCCAGCAAGTTTCCCAGATACAAGCCATATTGGAATGTTAAAGAAGACAAGAAGAGCGACAGAGCCAAAATATGAATCCAAGTGAGTAGGATGCTTACTTTCTGACTATTAACTGATGCCTAGGGGTGGCTACGAAGTGTGAACATGTCTTGACTTGTTATATATAATTCCTAAAAACCTCCCGCTAACAATTTAAAGTACAAGTTGACTGTCTGTCGTTGAAAACCCCATTTTAAGCACTCAAAGTGCTATGATATGTCCACTACTGGCCAAGACATTAAAATCACACAACAACCATTAACAACTTTTAGAATGCACTTGATGTTGTCTCTCTCTCTCGTGTCGTATATTGGCCAATTACATTTTGCACTGGAAGACCGCATCAACCACCTTCAAATCCAAAATGTTCTCTCCTCCGGTACCATCCGTAAAACTAACACTTTCTCCATTTTGGCCAAACCAAAATTCATATTTGGAATTCCCCAAAACATGTGTCCGGTTCCCAACGAGCAATTGAGGTTTTTCGGTATTCGGGTTTGCCCTGAATATCATAGAGCTTTTAGTGGTCATTCGGATTCAAATTCACTCGAATTGACCGCATACTTTGCATGCTGATGGCGATGACGATGGTGATTGCGATGGTGCTGGTGCCGGCGCTGGCACTGGCACTGGAGATGTCGGTGAGAGTTTTCTTGCAGTGTCTGCAATAAAATATCGTACATATGATTATTTATGTAGTATTTTATGGTTGTTTGGCTTGATGTAGTTGTTTGTCGTTTTTGTTGCTGTTGCTAGTTTCCCTTTACGACAAACCGACACATACAACACTTTCATACACTTCTCTACACATTTATGTATCCTCTCATCTCTCGCAAAATGAAAAAAAACAGAAACGACATACAGTGGTTCCAAACAAAACAAAGGAGGGTATAATCTATATATGTATACTTAACTCGAACTTTTAGGGTGTGAAATGGGACAAAAAAAGACCTTCGTTCTGGCCAGAGTTACAAGCTGAACCAAAATTATCGGCGGCGGCAGTCTATTTTGGTGGGAGCCGATGAAATCGGAGCTACAAAAGGGGATTTTTTGAAATTTGTACTTTTAAGGCAAAAAAGAGACAAAAAGTGATAAAAATGGTACCAATTTAAGTAACGAAGCTATATTCGTGAAAATCGGTATCTACATTTCTCTAACAACGTACACTTGCAATATAAATGGATTTTGCGAAATTTGTACTATAAGGGGTGAGCGGGACAAAAAGGGATAAAATAGTACCAACTAAAGTATTACAGTTAGAATCGTGAAATTTGGTATGTAAATTCCTCTGACCATATACAAGCGCAATAAAAATAGATTTTTTAAAATTTGTACTGTTAAGGCTTGCGAGAGGCAATAAGGCGTAAAAATGGTACTGATTTCAGTATTGCAGGTATAGTCGCGAAATTTGGTGTATAATTTCCTTTGACAACGTAGAATCGCAATCTAAATGGATTTTTTTTTTCGAAATTTGTACTTATAAAGGGTGAACGGGAGCAGAATGGATAAAAATGGTACCAACTAAAGAATTGCAGCCAACTAAAGAATTGCAGCTATAGTCGTGAAATTTGGTGTGTAAATTCCTCTGACAACGTAAAAGCGCAAATTTAAATTGATTTTTCGAAATTTGTAAATATAAAAATGTCATCTAGAATCATGACATTTAGTATGTAAATTCCCCTGACCATGTATAAGCGCAAATCTATATGAATTTTTCGTAATTTGTACTTATAAGGGTGAGCGGGACAAAAATAGTCGTGCAATTTTTTGTGTAAATACCTCTAACAACGTAGACTTGAAACATAAATGGATTTTTCGAAATTTGTACTTCTAAGGGGCGAGCGGGACAAAAAGGGATAAAAATGGTACCAACTAAAGTTTTGCAGCTATAGTCCTGAAATTTGGTGTGTAAATTCCTCTAACAACGTAGAAACGCAATCTAAATGTTTTTTGTACCTTTAAGGAATTAGCGGGACAAAAAGGGATAAAAATGGTACAAACTAAAGTATTGTAGATAGAACGGTGAAATTCGGCCATGTAGACGGACATCATATTTTACTTTTTTGGAATTTGTACTTTTAGGGAGTGAGGGATAAAAATGGTACCAACTAAAGTATTTGGCATGTAAATTCCTCTCACCACATAAATGCATTTTTGTACTTTTAAGGTGGCGAGCGGGACAAAAAGGGATAAAAATGGGACCAACTAAAGTATTGCAGCTAGAATCGTGAAATTTGGTATGTAAATTCATCTGACCATTTAAAAGTGCAGTAAAAGCGGAAATTTGTACATTAAAGGTGTGCGAGGGATAAAAATAGTACCAACTAAAGTATTGTAGCTAGTCTCCGACCAAGTACACGGGCAACATAAATGAAATTTTGTCAATTCTTACTTTTAAGGAGTGAGCGGGACAAAAAGGGATAAAAATGGTACCAACCAAAGTATCCTGAAATTTGGTATGTATTTTTTTTTATTTTTGCACTTTTAAGTGGTGAGCGGGGCAAAAAGGGATTAAAATGGTACCAACTAAAGTATTTTAGCTGGAATCGTGAAATTCGGTGTGAAAATTCCTCAGACAACGTAGACAGGCAACATAAGTTTATTTTTTGTAATTTGTACTTTTAAGGGGGCTGCATCTACAAACATGAGATTGGGGGTATAAAAGGTTCTGCGGTTGTAAATTTTTGTTCGAAACTGAGTAGAAAATGATAAAAACGTTACATTCGAAGGGAGTTCAGTTAAAATAGTACAATTCGACAACCACATTCCTTTGACTGTGTATAAGTGCTATATAAAAAGAGGTTTCCAAATTACTATTTTAGATTTATCTGTATCCACCAAAAGGAAAATTCAATTAATACTATCCAAAGATGGATGAAACTGATAACTGGTCTTTCCGCGTGCCAAGTAGCGGGTACGCTAGTATTGCATATACAAGGTGATTAGGCTGAGAAATAGAGATAGATGGAATTGCTGAGTCACACAATGGGGCATTTCGAAGGTTTTTTTAATAAATCTACCACTTTTGTCTGGTTGTGCTTATATAAACGAATTTTCGCGCAGACTTAGCAGGAATGCCCCCCGAGTTTATGGCCTCTCGTGTAAAACGACTACATTAATTGTTCATAAACGGTTATTCTTTTACAAAGTACTTTAGACATTTAGGCCATATCTCGAGTTGAGAGCATGCGTTCACCGAGCATGGATCAGTTTAAAGAGGTCATTTAGGGATCTTCAAGTTATACGACGTATTAACGTGGGATTAGAGAAATCGCTAATGCTTGTGGGCTAACTGCATCATCAGTGATGCGGAGACAATTATCTCTAAAGACCTGCCGAGTAGCACTTTCAGCTAATTTGTGTCTATTTCGGAACCACTGTGTTGGCGACAACGCTATGATAAAACGTAGCAACAACAACAACATCAGCAGCAATCTAATGCTACAGCAAGTAGTAATGTACGCCGTGTTGAACATAAATAGCATTTGCTCTACATGTTCTACATACACACATCCTCGTACATACATGTTTATGCTGCTCATCCTTAGCAATGTTGCAGTTGCTGTTGCTGTCGCTGCCTGACGACTTTGTGGTACTTTAATTCATTTTTACCGAGTGAGTGCAATACAGGTAATGGTGGTATGAAACCCCCCCCCCCCTCACCAGCCGGCAGACTTCACAGCCGTTGCATTTTCATACTTAGCGGCGACGGAGGTGGATGACACCTAACGAACGGCGACGGTGGCGCACAGTCTGGAGCCGTGTGGCGTTCTCTTCTCCAACCGAAATATTTCACAACAAAAATTGAAACTTTTGAAAACGTTTGAATGAACAACAAGATTAATTGGTTTTTGCCAAATCTATTGTGTGGTTATCTGCATTTGAAAAGCCAACCGAGTTTAAGAGGGCAGAATTTAAAGAGCTGCGGTTGTGGGCTTAGTTTTTCAGTTTTAGCACTCCCAGGGCACTCATTGCAGTGCAGAATGTAAAAGAAACCAACCAACATTGAGGTGGCGAGGAAACAGGAACCAAACCAACAAAAAAAAAAATCGGAAGCAAAGAAGAGGCATATAAAGCTTTGCTAAAAGCAATTAACGTCGTAAAAACACAACACAGCAATTTAAGATAACCAAAAAAAAATTTTCTTTTTTGCTTAAATCGTAGTCAAAATTAGGCAACAAATTGTTAAATCTTGTGAAATAAATCGAGCGCTTTAATTAACCCAGTAATGACGAATGAGAAGATAAAAATAAACAAAAATAGAATTGTCAGAGAAAAATTATAGGAAGAGTCAAGTGAAAGGTATCGCAAATCATCGATGTTCATGGACAAAAAGAGAGGAAGCATTGAGCAATTTAAAAGAAATCAATGGGTATGTATATAAGTCTAAATGTTGTGGGAAATTAGTGGGTAAAAAACAATATAGGATATTTTGATGTTGAAGCCTCTCATGATACCATGTTGCTCTAGATGTCTTTCTATCTATCTTTAAAAACATCATGTTAGCTCAACTTCTCTGGTCTAAATATACAACTTTATGACATGAGTACTTAAATATTCACTATTCTTCACACACATGAAATATTATTTTCTTGATACTGAAATATGTTATAAACTTTAACAAAGAAACACTTTTGTTCGAAAACTTTTTATACACTCAATCGCCAGGGTACATTTCATTTACACGGACTTAACGAGTAACTCATTAAGAACCTACAGTGGCTCCAAAAATTATTCGTTCAAAGATACATTTTGAAAAGAAACGCTCATAAAGATTAATATTTTAAGATTATATGAGCTTTACTACTTCATTTTAAATAATGCTGGAGTCCTCTATTAACAACAATAAATAAAAATAGTAATACCTGATTTATAGTTCCACGAAAAAACTACAACATTAATTCGATCTAAGAATTTGTACTTACATTATTCAGTTAAATAATTGTTTGAGGCTTAAGACTTTTGGCCAGTAAAATGGGTTATTTGTCCTATAGTGCATTGGAGAATGTGAATTGATCCCTTGTGGTATGTCTTGGACATGTCCGCTGTCTGTTCTAAACTATCACTTTAAGTCAAAAGACATGACTTGGAACAAGAGACATAACCAATGACATGACCTGGAACCGGTCTCAAAGGATATGACTTGGACAGCACCTCAAGAGACAAGTTCGATGCTTCTTGTATAGACAAGTCTTAAAACCATAAAGAGATTCTTCTTCGTAGGGAGGCAAAAAGGGATAAAAATGGTACCTATCAAACGACAACAACTACAAACACGAAATTCGGAGTGTACATTCATCTAATAGAGTAGATACAAAATATAAAAGTATTTTTTTTTCAAATTTGTACAAATGGGAATAGAGGGATAAAAATGGTACGAACCAAAAAGCATAGAATAATGAAATTCGATGTATACATTCCTCTTATAGCGTAGATATGTAAAATAATGTGATTTTTGAAATTCGTACTTTTAGGGGTTAAATGGGAAAGAGACGATACAAATTGTACCAACCAAATGGCCGCAGCTAGAAACATGGAATTCGGTTTAAACATTCCGCTGTCCTCTGTACTTTTGTATGGAAATGCAACCCACCAAACGGCTGTAGCTGAAAATTCACCCACTATTTCCCAATATTTAAACTGTTTTGACGATTGCATTACTTTTACTTTTTGAACTGATTACTTCGATATATATAGTATAATCCATGTAAGCCTGGTTTGAAATAAATAAAATTTCAGTGAAGTCGGACCATACCGTACAACAACAACCTTTGCATAGTTCCGAGCAATGCGAGCACATGCATAACATTGAATTCGCAAAGTGAGACTTTTAGTGTGTCGATTTAATTCAGTGGAATATTTTGTTTATCAGCGCTTCTCATTTGTCATATGTGAGCGCTGGTACTAATATGAACCCTGATTTAAGTCAAAGGCATACATTCGTTGCGAAAGTTCTGACGTGATGGGATAACGCCCATCGAAGCTGTGCAGTCAACTTTTAGCTGCAACAATATAGGTCTCACTTTTGCCTTTTTTGCTAATTTTGGGTTCTGCTAAGACTTCAGCACAATATTTGGTCTTAAACCAGAATAAATGACAACACAGACAACATTGCAGACCAACAATACATACAAACAACTTTTTCACATTTATTTATAAAATTATTTTTTTTTCAATATTTTTATTTGTTTTGCTTTATTTAAAAAATTCATTATTTTCCTCTAATGTTACTGCACTTCTACGTAAAATCGACAGCCGCTGTGGAATGTAATCCATGGCGTAGGATATATAAGGTTCGGTCCGGCCAAAATTAACGTCCTTTTTACTTGTTCAAGTTTAAATCATTTTAACATTCTTATGGCCAAATGAACAGTCAGTACCAATATTTCGAGAAGGAAAAATAATACAATTTTTTATACCCTCCACCTCCAGGATGGGGGTATACTAACTTTGTCATTCCGTTTGTAACACCTTGAAATATCGACCTGAGACCCTATAAAGTATATATATTCTTGAATATAATAAAATTTAATAATATATAATTTAATATAAATAAAATTCTAAAACACTTTAGCCATGTCCGTCTGTTGAAAACTCTCTAGCATCTAGACGAAAGGAGCTAGAACGTTCAAATTTTCCATAAATGCGTCTTATAGTCGTAGATCGGTTGGGATTGAAATCGGGCGAAATTGGCCCAAAGGGAAAAATTATTCCCTCACAAGGACTAAAAATATCTATAATAATCACTAATATTTTAGCGTATTTAAGCATGTTTTTTGAATATGTATGTTTATATTTGCTTGATATTTGGGGCAAAAAAAGGGATATAAAATGGTACATATTAAACGACAACAGCCAGAAACACGAAATTCAGTGTGTACATTCCTCTAACTAAATAGCGACATAATATTAAAGTATTTTTTCCAAATTCGTACTTTTATGGTGTAAAATGGGAATAGAGGGATAAAAATGGTACCAACCAAACGGCTACCCCTAGAATAATCAAATTCGGTGTATACATTCCGCTGATTGCATAGACACGTAAAATACACGAATTTTTCAAAATACGTACTTTTTGGGGTTAAAATGAAAAAAGGGGATAAAAATAGTACCAATCAAATGACCGCAGCTAGAGTCATGAAATTCGGAGTATACATTCCTCTGACTACGTAGATATGTAAAACAAAAGGTTTCTTCCAAATTCGTACTTTCAAAGGATACAATGGGTACAGAGGGATAAAAATGGTACCGACCAAACGGATACACCAAGAATAATGAAATTTGGTATATACATTCCTCTGATAGCGTAAACACATAAAATAAACGGATTTTTCGAAATTCGTACTTTTTGGGGTTAGAATGAAAAAGGGGGTATAAATAGTACCAACCAAAAGACCGCAGCTAGAGACATGAAATCCGGAGAATACATTCCTCTGACTGCGTAGACACGAAAAAAACGGATTTTTCAAAATTCGTCTTTTCAAGGTATACAATGGTACAGAGGGATAAAAGTAGTACCAACTAAACGACTACTGCTAGAATGATTAAATTCTAATTGGGTAGAAACGCCAAATAAAGAGATTTTAGATAGTCGTACTCTTAAGGGGGTAAAAGTGGTACCAACCAAATGGCCGCAGTTGGAGTCATGGAATTCGGTGTATAAATTCCTCTGACTGCATAGACACGCAAAATAAACACTTTTTTCGAAATTCGTACTTTTTCTTTTACGGCAAAAATTGGTTGAATCATGAAGTTAGATTTTCAAAATTTGTACTTTTGGAATTAAAATAGAATGAAAATACAACCAACTATGGCACCCACTATCTACCAATATTTATGGTATTTAAGCTTTTTGAAAATATAAATATAAGAATACTTATTTTTTGAATTAATGTGTTGATAGTCTTGCCTTATAAGCATTATTTTTTCAATATTTGTATTTGTTTTGGTTTGGCTATATTAAAAAAAAAATATAGTTTTCTGTAATATTACTGCACTTCTATGAAAATCGACATCCTCTGTGGAATGCAATCCATTGTGGAGGGTATATAAAGTTCGGCCCGGCCGAACTTAACGCCGTTTTTACTTGTTCTATCTTAAACGTTTTCAAGTCGTCAAACCAAATTCTGTCATAGATTTTTTGAGACAAGAAAAAAAGGTATTTTCCACTGCCTATACGATTTTGCAAATTTGTTAAATGTGTACAAAAACTCACCCTATTGTACATAATCAAAACAAATGCAAAGCCTTCCTTTAAAGTTGCATTAATTAGTGAGGTATTGATTAATATAAAAATTCAAAGTACGGGAACCATGCTATAGTTTCTTTTCTTTCACTAGTGATTTATGATCAAATCCGACATACTTTTAAACTGCCCTGAGGTGCAGTACACATTTATGAATATACAAATTGAAAAATATATATCTTGAAACAGATCAAATTTCAAGTACGGGAACCAAGCAATAGCTTATTTTCTTTCAATAGGGAAATACTGCTCTGATAGCATAGGAAGGGTAAAGTTTGTGTTTTCTTTTTATTTGTGTTTTTGTTTACACTATCACGCAACTCTATCGCATATTCAAAATGTTATGGGTATAATAATAGTGGAGGGTATAAACAGTTTGAGGTTTTTCTTAGAGATTGATATGCTAAATACGAAAGTTGCAATTTTGTGTCCAATACTTATGAATCTAAGTCTTACTTGTTTTATTGTAAAAAGGAAAAATATTGAAATAATAAAACTATGTAAATTTGACTAAATTCTAGAGAATTCATTCAAAAATTTTATATTGCAAAAATTCAAAATTTGATTTTTGGTATTTACGAAAAAATCGCAGTTCTGGGAAGTATTGACCGATTCCTATAAAAATAAATAATAATAAATTTCAATATTTTATGATGTACAATTTAATTTATATACTTCATGAAATAACACAAAAGAATCCAAAACAATAATCATAATCTCAATAAGACATGATGTTGTTTCTCACATATAAGTCGGTTCAAGCGACTTAAACTTTCTTTACTTCCCATGAACACTTGTAGACATTTGTAATTTGCTACAAGTCCTTGTATCTTAAAGGCCATACGAGGAAGTTGTAAACATATTTAACGGAAATAAGATGAAATTTGATCCGCCACTCACTTCACACCAAATCGCTGTTTATTTGTATGTGTGTGCGTTTTATTTTTCGTGCCGCCATTAACACCTGAACAACTCTGTACTGTGTGGCGCGTGCATTTGAGCCCGAGCTACGTAAACGCATAAACATTTCCAAAGTGGAAAACACATATAAAAATATATAAAATATTATATGTATAAAAAAAAAAACAAAAAACGGCGAAAAAAAGGAAATGTGAAAATGAAAAAAAAAAACTTTCGAACGTTGCTATTCCATCCATCCGTCCATATTTCGTTGGCAATTGTTTGCGTAACCGAATGCGAGTGCAAGTACGAATACCTTGTGTGAAATGAAAACATACACATAATTTTTAACGATTATAAGAAGACTTATACGAGAATTTATACATTACCCCAAGACCACAACCCCCCATTCCCCTCCGTAACGCTCCCAATGTCGACATGAAATAATAACTTTTTTTGTTTCATAATTCAGCTCAGCTCTGCACTGTTTCAGCTTTTTCGTTTTTAGCTACTGTTTCGGTTTTCACTCCATCTTTCCGAGATTTATATAATTTTGTTTTTTAATTTCACAATTTGCGTTGGTGGATTTATGTTGCTGGCAAAAACAAACAAATAAAAAAACGACCAGGAACAGCAGCATTAAGACCAGAGGGTATTGCAGTAAATTCTCAACTAGCGTATCTACTTCGTGGAAGGACAACGGTAGTTGAATTGAATTAAATTACACATCTTTGTACATATGGGCCATTGCAAGCGTGATTAAACTGGTTCATATGCCATTTTCCTAATTTTAGCAGGACAGCCTTACTTGAAGAGTGATAATAAACATAAAAGGTTCAAGCGATCTATCCGCGATGGGACTCCGTGCATAATTGCAGAATAACACACAAATTATCCTGAAAATAAACCCTAGTAGAGCTAAAGCTAAACACAAACATCCTTACGGAATTCGATTTTAAAAATTCTTGCTTCAAAACTTTGGTTGGTACCATTTTTATCCCATTTCGTACCGAATATCCCTTAAAAGTACAAAATCCACTATTTCGCCCAGAGGTATATTAATGATGAATCCGGTTGGTACCATTTTTATCCCTTTTGGTTCCGATTTATTGGTACCATTTTTATCCCTTTTGGTTCCGATTGATTGGTACCATTTTTATCCCTTTTGGTTCCGATTGATTGGTACCATTTTTATCCCTTTTCGTTCAGACTCTTTCTTAAAAGTACACATTTAGGCAAATTAATTTACGTTTCACGTTAACATATTCAGAGGAATGTATAGGGTGTTTTTTATTGAGGTATAGAACTTCGAATTGAAATAAAACACAAGAAAATCGTTTTAATGTCCATCAATTTGGCTTTATTGGAAGGATAATTTTATGCCATTAATGTTTAAATATGATTTCGGGCATGTGGCCGCCGCGGCTGGCTCGAATATAGCCAATTATACCACTTTCTCCAATTGCTGTGCAGCTCCAATTGCTGTGCAGCTCCAATTGCTGTTCACGGTGGCGAATCGATTCATTGCGGCAATTGTTTCTTCGGTGCGCACTGTTCGACGTCTCTGCGGATGCGTGTTATCACATAGAGTAAACGTAGTGCGAAAACGATCCATGGTTAACCGAATTAATTGCTCTGATGGACGATTATGTCGACCATAAAATGGTGAACTTCGCGAACTGAACCATTACTTTCGAAATAAATTTGCACGATTTGCAAGTGTTGTTCTTTTGTCAACCTGTTCATGATGAAATGGCAAACCAAACTAAATATTAATCACTTGACAGCTGACAAAATGGCCGCCAGTTAAAAAAGTGATGCCAATTTAAAGATCTATACCCCAATAAAAAACACCCTTTACAAACCTAATTTCTCGATTCTAGTTTCAAAACTTTGGTTGGTACAATTCTTATCCCTTTTTGTCCTAATTTCCTCTTAAAAGTTCAAATGCGCAATAGGCCGTATGGCAGAACGTATGGGCATCTCTCATACGGACTACTGCATGAGCTGTCTCGACAAAGAAGAAGAGGAGTCGGTGGAACACCTGTTATGCACATGCTACAGACTACAGGAACTTAGGGTTGGAGCTTGGGAGCAGGTTCTTTGGTAGTCTGGCCGCAGTAGCAAGCGTTCCCTTAAAAACCACTGTATCAATTCATAGATAAGGCCAATTGGTTCTCTAGTAGAACCAACAGGCAAGCTAATAACGAATAACACAATAATGAAACATCCGGACTTTCTCGCTATCACTTTTATTTCCATCTTCCTCTTCCTTAACCTATAAAATTATTATTTCTTTCAAGGGTATCACAATGGATAAATAGTCCCCGAGTAAACTCGCCTGGTTGTATA
Organism: Polietes domitor; assembly: GCA_947397865.1. Classification (NCBI taxonomy): domain Eukaryota; kingdom Metazoa; phylum Arthropoda; class Insecta; order Diptera; family Muscidae; genus Polietes; species Polietes domitor. The sequence goes on from OX377619.1 coordinate 139,479,982, forward strand.
TAACATATATACAGTGATGCATGAGGAATAAGTGTGGCGTCCGTTGGACTGAGCGCGTAGAATTTATGTGTCTTCCTTTAAATATTTACATCCAATCGAATACTTCTCCCTAATGTGGACTGTGGCTCCAAATTCGTTAGGTTAGGTCAGGCTATGGTGGCAGTCAGCAAGTAATCATACTCATACTCACTTAGAGGTCACGGTGTTTTCCCTCATTCGAACCAACCTGTGCGACTCATGAAACTCTTTATTTTACCAACGTCTATACTGTCGAAGACATCAACGTTTTTAAATAAAGCCGTGTCCGAGTGTAACTAATTCTCTCCATAACTGGAGAAACATAAAATTCTTCCAATGCTCTCCATCTCCTTTTCGTCCCCACAGCTCATATAAAAGTCCTTTGGGCCGATTCCCAGCCTCTGGACGCATTATCCCATTAATATTGGAAATAACGTAGATAATTGAAATTCTTCAAGTGCCTCGTGCTCTTCATATGATACTTTGGCCAGAACATCTTTGCGATTCTGCAAGTGTCTAAGTTCGCCCAATTACTGATCCCCAGCATCAGTACCTTATACCTGAGCTGAAGCTTGCGTTTCTGAGGAACATGTAGGGTTGCTCCTAATCTAATCCATCGTAAGCTAATCAAGCTCTTCAGCTTTAGAGTTCCCTGGGATGTCCCTATGCGCTGGCACCCAAGTGAGGTGAATATTGAACTGTCTGGTCATCTTGTGAAGGCATTCGCGGAAGTATTGGCTTTTCTTGATTTTAGGGTCCATGACGAGTAAATGTTGTCTCCCGTGTTCGTCACAACTGGAGTGGGTCTCTAATAGCCATAACTTCGGTACACACTGCAGGTATTGGGTAGCCTACGAGCCAAGTTATGTTCAAACTCTTTGCAGTTCAGCCCCATTTTAGATAACGACTTCTATCAAGAATTCCACCCACCCTGTCTTCTCTAGGTGGGACGTCATGTTATCTGGTCAAACGAGAAAGACAATTCAATTTAATTGCCGATCAATGAGAATCAACCAAGAAGGAGAACATGTAAAGCCCCCGTAGCAGTTATCTTCTTTGCTCCGATTACACTAATATAGTCCATTCTCCGCACCATTTGCAGCAGATCTAAGTAGCACGTCTTCTCAGTGGAGTTGCTTGTCCTGAGAAGAGTAATGATACTGATTATAGATGAAAGGATCTGTCACCTTCCTAAAGTATATCGCTTAGCTGGGGATCGTACTGTCCATTATAGGGAGAATTCGATACGGAGTCGTACAGTCCAAATGTGGAATATACTTCCAGCAGGTATCTGTTCTGTCACATATGATCTAAACGGGTTTAAATCGAATGTGAACAAAAACTATTCCATGCAGGATGCAACCACGAAATGTTGATTAACAAGAAGAGTATATTCAGGATTTAATTACCATGTTTTAAATTTTAAAGTCAAATCAATACTCAATTTTTTTTCACTGAACCAACACTCAGGGGGTGTCCCCTATAAATGCAGTGCATTGCGTTGGTGGAAGAAAGATCAGGTATTGGAAGGAGGAAAGAGAGAGTAGTGTCTGTTGACATCTGTTTTGAATCTCTGAATGTCGTAATTGGAGGGAAAGATATTTGCCGGAAGTCGATTTCACATACGGATAGTACGGGCGAAGAACGAATTTATTCTGTAATATGTAGTGCGGCCGGTTGTCCAATCGACAACAAATGGGTGAGCGTTCCTGGAGAGTCGCGTATCTCTACCGAACGTTCTCACGGGCGGTATAAGATCACGAATTTCCGAAGAACAAACACCATGAAAGTATCGATAGAACAATGACACACAACCAACATTACGACTGTGTTCAAGGGAGACAATAGAATTGGATATCCTACCGTCACCTATCAACACAATCGCCCTCCTCTGGACACGGTCAAGTAGCTCCAGTGATGAAGCTGGAGCACCCGACCATATATGGGATTTGTATTCCATCTTTGGTCTGATGTAGGTAGTATAGATATTGAGAAGATCAGATTTCTTATATATTGGAAATGTTTTGGGCAAGGGGATTTGGCATGAGCAGCGCTTGTTTGGAACCCACAAGGAAGTCGAAGAAAACGAAGAGCGATGCATACCTGGAGAAGGCACCATGACGTGAAAATTGAGGGAATGGCGAAGTCATGCAGTGAATTAAAGATATTAGCAATAAGTAGATCCGAATGGAATTTATTTGCTGTGGCCATTTTTATACCCTCCACCTCCAGGATGGGGGTATATTCACTTTGTCATTCCGTTTGTAACACCTTGAAATATTCATCGGAGACCCCATAAAGTATATATATTCTGGGTCGTGGTAAAATTCTAAGACGATATAGCCATGTCCGTCTGTCTGTCTGTCTGTTTGTTGAAAGCACGATAGCGGCCGAACGAAATGAGCTAGGAGGTTCAAATTTGTCCTAAATGTGTCTTATGGTTGTAGATCGGTTGGGATTGAAAGTGGACGAAATCGGCCCAGAGGGAAAAATTTTTCCCTCACAAGGACTGAAAATACCCCTAATATTTAGAGTATTTCAGCATGTTTTTTGAACATATTAGCTTGTATTTAGTTGATATTTGCAATGCGCATTCCCTCTATAGCATAAAAGGGCACCATAGAGTGATTTTTATTTGTAGGGGCCGAAATGGGACAAAAAGGGATAAAAATGGTACCTATCAAACGACAACAGATAGAAACACGAAATTTGGCGTGTACATTCCTCTAACAGAGTAGATACATAATATAAAAGTCATTTTTCTAAATTCGTACTTTTAAGGGGTTAAATGGGGATAGAGGTACTAAAAATAGTACCAACCTAACGGCTGCACCTAGAATAATGAAATTCGATATATACATTCCTCTGATTGCGTAGACACGTAAAATAAAAGAAATTTCCAAAATTCGTACTTTTTGGGGTTCAAATGGAAAAGGGGGATAAAAATAGTACCTACCAAATGATAGCAGCTAGAATCATGAAATTCGGAGTATACATTCCTCTGACTGCGTAGACACGAAGAATAAAACGTTTTTTCCAAATTCGTACTTTCAATGGATACAATGGCTACAGGGGATAAAAATAGTACCAACTAAACGAATACAGCTAGAATGATGAAATTCAGTGAGTACGTCCCTCTAATTGTGTAGATACGTAAAATAAAGAGATTTTAGATAGTCGTACTCTTGAGGGGGCAAAATTGGAAAAAGGGGATAAAAATGGTACCAACAAAATGGCCGCCGATAGAATCATGGAATTCGGTGTATACCTTCCTCTGACTGCATAGCCACGTAAAATATTTTTTATCCAAATTCGTACTTTATTTTGTTGCTTTTACGACGTTGTCTTATACTGCGTACGTATGTAGGTATTTTCAAAATTTATACTTTTGAAATTAAAATAGGATGGAAATACAACCAACCAAACGACTGTAGCTGAAAGTACACTCTCTATCCCCCAATATTTAGGGTATTTAAGATTGCTCCCTTATATTTACTTTATGAATTGAAGTATTATTTCCATTATATATACATAGTATAATAATATTAATAGCCTTGGATTATTAATTAAATTTCTGATTTTCATACATTTGAAATTTGTTGCGGATATTCCTCTTGTAGCTTGGAAGCGCCACAAATAAAATAAAAGTTTTAGCGGGCGAAATGGGACAAAAAAGGATAAAATATGATACCAATGATACGACAACAGCTAAAATCATGAAATTCGGTGTGTACATCCCTCTAATATAGACACGTAGAATAGAGGGATTTTTCGAAATTCGTACTTTTAAGGGATATAATTAAAAAGAGGGATAAAATGGTGAAGTTGAAATCATGAAATTCGGTGTATACATTCTGACTATGAAGACTCGAAAAAGGGTTTTTTCGAAATTTGTTCATTTGGGCGGAATTTTTCTGTATCTGAAAATGCTTCTTTCTAATGGCGACTGACAATCGCCTAATATTTAGGCATGTTCACTTTCACAATTTCAGCATTTTATTTATATATAGTAGTCGATTCTACACAGTGCGCATAAGTATACATTATAGTTTGAAATAGTAAACAATTATAGTAATGTGCATAAAAATATCACAGTTTTCGTAATATGGTACCGTGCTTCTATGTAAAGTCGACATCTTTTAATCTGCTGGTAATACTGTGGAATGCACTCCGTGGTGGAGGGTATATAAGATTCGGCCCGGTCGAACTTAACGCCTTCTTACTTGTTTCTACTGTGAACGACGGAAATAAATTTTTATATGATCCTACAGGATATATTTATTTTAACTTTTCTAACGTTCCTACAGGACAAATTATTATTTCAACTGATACCAAGATCTTTGGACTCCTTGGAAAAGTGCATGCTAATTTTGCTTGAAATTGGTTTCTAATATTTCTCAATCGATGTATAGTTGAAGTGAGAAGACCCAGCTTCCCGGGTATTGTTTCACTGAGATATCAATTTTCTTGGTTAAGCAAAAAATTGAGTAATTTTTTATATGGATTTCGCCACGTTTATTTATTCATGTAAAATAGAAGGTACTTTATATTATTCTTATTGCTAGTACTGAGTAGAGATTTCGCCGCTATTACTTTATATTGTTGTTAATTCTAGTTTGAGGATAGAGATTTCGCCACTATCCTCCGCTGGAGGATGCTACGTAGTCATAAATACACATCAATAAATATTCTATGTGATATGTTCTTCTTTAAGACTGATCTGGTATTTCTTATTATTTATTAAAAAACTTTGCTCAAACAGATGGACCAATTAAATTGCCCGTGTAATGACCCATATATCCGCCACTTACACGTCCACAACAAACGACATGCGGAGGTGTGTATGATAGTGTATAACGGCAGTCACATAGTATAGTGGTACATTGCCACCAGGAGTGTCATTAAAATGATAAGGATAGCCATATTTTGCGGGCAAAGCTTAAACAGGATCATATTTATCGCAGTGAGAGAGATAATTGCGTCGCTACTCTCTGATTTGTGCTGGGACACTGGAGTAGAAAAAAAACAAGCAAACAAAAATAAGAAACAACCCACCAAACAAACAACAGGAGCTCGCCGTTCCTGGGGACCGCTGGTTCTAATCTGTAACAAATTGATTTGTTCGCAAAACAAACAAAATCAATTATGGCGATAACGTGGCCAAAAAAAAACAAAAACACAACGACAAAACAACAGCACAAAACCGGCTACAAGAGATTATAACTTTTTGGTAATAACTTTCTTTCCGTTGTCTTTTCGGCCGTGGCAGAAATGTGAACATAAATAACAACGAAGGCAACACAAATTGTTATTACCTCCAGAGGGAGTCCTTTTCCTTTGCTTTTTGCTCGGCGTACACGTATCATTTCATTATTTGAGTTGGTGACACAGCACATTCACTGCTGTGAAGACTTAAAAGTTTGCTCGCCTCTTTTGCCTGCGCCTCTACAAATATTTCATAAATAGAAGACGATATTTTGAGGAAAAGCGTAATTACGATACGATAATGCCAAAGAGCAAAACTTACTTTGACTTTGAAAAACTTGAGAAACTACAACTTTGCTGAAGAATTTTAATTTGCATTCTAATTGGATTAGCTCATAGCGAAAAGTTCAAAACAACGACTCTAAACCGTTTGTTTGGGGAATGTAACATTAAACGAAACGGCAACCCTTAATAAAATTGAATGCGGCACTAGCAAAAGTTTTTAATCGTCTTCTCTCTGAGCCGTAGAGTTGGCAATAACATTTGTAATACGCTGACATATTCAACGAAGGAGACCCTATAAAGTAGGTTCTTAAACTAGAAATTTCCGTCTGTCTGCTAAATGAATAAATTGCATGGAAAGTGAGTGGAATGCGATGGAAGTTGAGGTATCAGTGACAGATTAGTTGAACTCTAGATAGATGGCCAATCTAGTTTTATTCAAAAATAGGTTTGCGAGCCGGAAATCATGGTAGTTATTGTGTGTCGTCAAGTAATAAATGCCACCTTGTCATTTGTAAATAAATTTCTATGAAAAATTGAACCATTTCAAATCAAATATTAGGTCTATATATTCTTTAAGACTGGATAATTAAGCTGCGATTACCAATACCTAAGTATATAGTTAAAATTGCACTCAAAATATAAAATTATTTTTTAAAATGAAAACAAAACTTGATGTTAGACTCTAGACTCAACTTTATGGTTATTGAGGCTAAGTCCAAAAATCAAAACAAAATTTTTTTTTTTTATTTGTTTTGTTGATAGATCTTTAAAGATCTTCGTCTATTTTTATTTTTATTATTATTGTCCGGCGATTCATTGGGAACTTAGAAATTCTAATTGTGTGCTCTTTTATTATTTTTTATTATTTATTTATTTTTTTTTAATTATTTATTTTTGTTTAATTAGTTATTTTTATATAGTTGTTTATTTTAATTTATTTATGAAAATGTTCATTTTTTCTTATTTTTTAAATACTATTTGTTTGTAGTTTTGATCATGATTACTTGTAGTTAATTGTTTAAATTGTTTAAATAGTTTAAGACATTTAATAAATGTAATTTCTTGGAGAATATTGTAATTCAATTATAATTGACCACTTGGCTTGGAATTACAAAGAAATAAATGAAATGAAATATTTATATTGTAGTTGGCGAAAATGTGAAAAAATATTTTTTATTTTGAGCAAAAATTAAATTTTTATTAACGTTTTTGTTATCCAGTCTTAAAGTCAGCCCTAATCATTAATAATTGTTCTGAAGAAAAAAAGTGGAGCCATCTATACGTCAAACTGGTTAGATTGTTATATTCACTAACATGAATTAGCCACCCTGATGTATGAGTAATATTATCTTTGTATGTTACTCATACGCTAAGTAAGCGATATCGAGCGTAAAAAGTATAATCGGAAAAACAGATATTAAAAAGTGGCGCCATCTATACGTCAAACTGGTTAGATTGTTATATTCACTAACATGAATTAGTCACCCTGATGTATGAGTAATAGTATCTTTGTATGTTACTCATACGCTAAGTAAGCGATATCGAGCGTAAAAAGTATAAACGGAAAACAGATATTATTACATCATACGACAATTTTTAAAAATTTCGTTACACTTGAATCGGATGTTATACTTCTGAAACTATAGGCAAGTTAATTGACATTTTCAGGTTTTCATTTCCTCATCATGTTGCCCCTTAACAGGTCTACAAGGTTACAAAGTATAACATTATTTAACAAATTATGTAAATACTTACTTGTACCCTACGATACCGATATAAGTGTAAAATTATTTTGGTGTCATATATTTGGCGACAATGTGAAAAAATAATTTTGAGCAAAAAATAACTTTTTACTAATGTTTTAATTATTGCTGCTTATTATCCCGACTTAAAGATAATCAGCCATATAAATCTAAATAAAAAACTAAACAGATAAATCTAATATATTTAAGAAGATAGACAAATTTAAAGCATAATCAAAACCATAAATAAATATTCGGTTACACTAAATTTAATTGAAAGTAAAACTAATTTCAAAAATCGTTTTAAATACTTCTATCGACATATTTAGCACAAAATGGACTCCATATAAAACAAACATATTCTTCCAACCTTGAACGAAATAACGACGTGAAAACTAACTTAACGGTGCATGGTTCAAAAAATTCGGCATAATTTCTCTTGGTGAAAGCAAGAAGTGAAAATGCTTTAGGAACTATATAATCCAAATAAGCAAAACTAACATAAACAAGTAATAACGGATTGCATTCCAGAGAGGCTGTCGATTGATTTTTTTAATATAGCAAAACCAAAACAAATAAAAATAATGAAAAAAATATTTTATAAATTAATATAACATTTATATTATTTTAAAGCATAAGGCAATATGTGTATTCTATATATATTTATATAATACTTGAAGTCAATTAAAAAATTTCAAAAAGTAAATATAAGGCTGCAATCTTCAAACCAGGTTAAATAACTTAAATATTGGGGGATAAAGGTTGCATTTTTAGCTACAGTCGTTTGGTTGGTTATATTTTCATCCTATTCTATTTCCAAAAGTACAAATTTTGATAGCCCATTAGGTTTCAAGTACACAATGCAACATATCCTAACTTCATGATTGTACACATTTTTGCCGTAAAAGTAAAATGAGTACGAATTTGGAAAATTTGTTTTATTTTGCGAGTCTTTGACGTCAGAGGAATGTATACACCGAATTCCATGATTCTAGCTCCGGCCAGTTGGTTGCTACTATCTTTATCAACTCTTTTCCTATTTTACCCCTTAAAAGTACGACTTTGGAAAATCTCTTTTTTTACGTGTCTACAGAATTAGAGGGATGGATGTATGCACCGAATTTCATCTTACTAGCTGTAGCCATTTACCTTTTTTATCCCTCTGTTCTCATTACATCCCTTGAAAGTACGTGTATTCGTAGTCAGAGCAATGTACACTAGGGCGTACCTCAAAAAAAAAGTTCGCCGTACACCTTCGAATATGAAGTATTATTGAAAGGTAGTTTCAAAAAAAAAATTTTTATTTTTTTATGCCGAACGTAGGGGTCGCGCTTTTACATTTTTCTATATAACTTGTATTTATAAACGGATTTTAAAGTGTGATACATCGATGTTTTTGTCTCGACGAGGCCGATTTTTTTGTCTTCGAAGTCATTGAGCTCAAGCACTGGTACTTACCCATCATTTCTCAGTTGCTACTACCCTAATGTACCACTCTAATAATCGAAAATTAAAGCTCGCATAAAATCATGAATCATGTTTGAGCTCAATGACTTCAAAGACAAAAAAATCGGACAAAAACATCGATGTATCACACTTTAAAATCCGTTTATAAATGCAGAAGTTATATAGAAAAATGTAAAAGCGCGACCCCTACGTTCGGCATAAAAAAATAAAAAAAAATTTTTTGAAACTACCTTTCAATAATACTTCATATTCGAAGGTGTACGGCGAACTTTTTTTTTTTTACTTGTAACCTGGTACGCTCTAATGTACACTCAGAATATCATGACTCTATCTGCGGCCATTTGGTTGGAACAATTTTTATCTCTTTTTTCCATTTTAACACCAAAAAGTACGAACCGATCTAACCCGCTTTCGCTACGGGTGTTTCTAGTCAGATTATGAGGTATTAAACCAAATTTGAAGAAAATCGGGTACTGTATGTGCTTTATAGATCGAAAAATGTCAAATCGGGACCGACATTTGTATGGGGGCTATATCTAAATCTGAACCGATCTTACCCACACTCTGCATAGGTATTTATATTAGGATTATAAGATGTTTTGCCAAATTTAAAGAATATCGGGTTCAATATGTGGGTTCTAGAGCGGAAAATGTCAAATCGGGAGCGACTTGTAATTTGATTGCAACAATAGATGAACAGACGGACAGACGGACATTGCTAAATCGATTCAAAAAGTGATTCTAAGTCGATCGGTATAATTAACAATGGGTCTATCTCCCGTCCTTTTGGGTGTTACAAACAAATGCACAAAGACATAATACTCTCGTGGAGTGTATAAAAATTTAATATTTTGCTCAAAATAAAAAAAAAATATTTTTTCACATTGTCGCCAATTACAATATTCAACAAATTCCTTTATTTTACTTGTCTATGCAGTCAGAGGAATATGTACACCGAATTTCATTATTCTAGGTACAGTCGTGTGGTTGGTACCATTTTTACCCCTTAAAATTACGAATTTTGAAAAAAATCATTTATATTATGTATCCACGCCGATTTTCGCGTTTCTAGCTGATTTCGTTTGATAGCCCCTTTTGGGTCATTTCACCCCTTACTAATAACAATCACATTATTGTGCACGTTTAGCAAATATAAACAGACATATTCAAAAAACATGCTTAAATATTCGAAATATTAGTAATATTTTCAGTCCTTGTGAGGGAAATTTTTTTCCCTTTGGACCGATTTCGCCCACTTTCAATCCCAACTAATCTACAACTATTTATTAGACGTGTTTTCGGAAAATTTGGACGTCCTGGTTCCTTTCGTTTATATGCTAGCGTGCCCCATCCTGGAGGTTGAGGGTGTAAAAATCCGAAGCATCTGCATATAACATGTGACGCAACCTCATTAGCATATAAAATAAAGAAAAACGCACCAAGAATACCACTTTGGGAATTCCAACGGAGTGTATTAAATTGCATCATTCATAGCTCACATTTTCCATCAAAGTATCCCAAAGAAACCAGAGTAAGGTTTCAGTTCTCAGAACAAAAAATGCAAAATACCTCCGGTAAAGAGAAATCCCTAAATATTAAAATAATATCATTCATTGATGCCATTCTAAGAATCATTTTAAACATATAAATATCACACATATATACTTCTAAATCGTAGTTTGGAGAGTTATAAGAATATGTAATAAATAATTTTCTCCTTGGAAATTTCAAAAGGACGCATATGAACTCAATATCAGAAGAAAACTCATGTAAGGAAAAGGAAATCGAACAATTCACAGGAATAGAAACGTCCCCACCTTTACGAGTATGATTTCATATTAGCCTGGACACTAGAGTGGTCCAGCTTTTTCAAAATTAATTGTAAATGTTTAGAGGGGTCTTATTTTCTTTTCCTTTCCATCGTAAAATAGCTGAAACGAAAAGGGGACGTGCAAATCGACATAATGTTGGAAACAGCTTTGTAAAGGAAAATTGTTTAATGTTAATAAAATTTTCAATATTTGTTATTACCTTGCCAATGAAGTGGAACTTAATCTGAAATCTTTATTAGCAGTGTGTGTAATTTTTTAAGTCATGGAAATATAACCATATAGTGTCTCTCAGTTTTGCCCAAAGTGATGCACTTTTTTATGGGACCCAAAGATTTGCAAAAAAGTGATCATTTTCTCAGACTCATATCTTGCAAACCGTTTGGAATTTGAATTGTGAACATGTAAAATAAAAAAACTTCATATGCAAGGTCAAAATCGAAATTGTCGTGGAACTAATATTATAGGCTGTAGTGTGTGTAGGTAGCGTATACGTGCTGTTGATTAAGGATAATATCACTCATACGCACTGACCATTAACAAAAACAGTCCTACCTAAACGGTATTAAGAATCATTCTTAGGAAGTTCATATGTTTATTGAGATCTTAGGTACATTTTTGTAGTTGATTGTTTCCTTGAATTTTGAACGGTTATCGACCTGAATAGGGGAAAAAGGTTTAACAAAGTCTTTTTTCCTTTCCTTACTTAAAAACTTTTGTGAATTCTAAAGTTGTTCAGGTTTTATTAAGGTTTTCCTTCCCCGGTTTATAGAAACGAAATATCAAATTATATAATTTCTATATTTTTATACTCTCCACCTCCAAAATGGGGGTATACTAATTTTGTCATTCCGTTTGCAACACCTTGAAATATCGACATGAGACCCAATAAAGTATATATATTCTTGATCGTCATAAAATGCTAAGACGATTTAGCCATGTTCGTCCGCCTGTGAAAGCATCCTAGCTCTAAACGAAAGGAGCTAGGATGTCCAAATTTTACATAAATGCCTCTTATAGTCGTAGATCGGTTGGGATTGAAACTGGGCCAAATCGGCCCAAATGGAAAAATTGTTCTAAAATTGACTAAAAATACCCATAATATTCCCTAATATTTTAGAGTATTTAAGCACATTTTTTCAATATGTCAGCTTGTACTTGTGTGAGCGCATTCCCCCTATAATAAAAACGTGCAAAGTGATTTTTATTCGTAGGGGTGAAATGGGGCAAAAAGTGGTAAAAATGGTAAATTTCAAACGGCAACAGCTAGAAACACGAAATTCGCTGTGTACATTCCTCTAATTGAGTAGATACATAATATAAAGGGTCCGCCATCTAACGTTTTTTTTCAACTATTCAACCGTTGGACTATTATTTGTGGGGAGCCGAGGCAGCCATTTGAATGAAATTATTTTCCATTATTAACCGGAAGGATTGTACTTTCAAATAAAAAAGAAATTTGAGAAAATATTCAGTAGTTTTTTTATAGCATTTTCAAAAAAAAGTTATTTAGCGGACCCTTTAAAATTATTTTTCCAAATTCGTACTTTTAAGGGATAAAATGGGAACAGAGGGATAAAAATAGAGAGGTTTTAGAAAGTCATACTCTTAAGGGGGTAACCTAGGAAAAAGGGGATAAAACTAGTACCAACCAAATGACCCCAGCTGCAGTCATAAAAGTCGGTGTATACATTCCTCTGATTGCATACACGGAAAACATTTTTGCCTCTAAAATTTCAATCACTAATTTTATTGCAGAAATCTAAAAAGCTGATTACAAATGTAATCGGAACAGTTAAAACTTTCATTGAATTTATTCCGTATATTTCAATCACAACTTCCACAGAGAATATAAAAAAACTTATTAAAACAGTGATCGAAACAATGAAAATGATTATTGTTCTCGTTTCATTTTTATCATTTCTTAGAAAGAAGTCGTGGGTAACGCGAGTTGTCAACAACTCAAATCGAAGACGCCTTTTAGAGTGTCGACTTAGTTCGGTGGAATATTTTGTTTATCAGCGCTTCTCATTTGTCATATGTGAACGCTGGTACTAATATGAACCCTGATTTAAGTCAAAGACAAACATACGTTGCAAAAGTTCTGAGGAGATGGGGTAGCGCCCATCGAAAGTGTGCAGTAAACTTTTAGCTGTAACAATAAAGGTTTCGCTTGCCTTTTTGCTAATTTTCGGTTCTGCTGAAGTCTGAAGTCTTCAGACGAACTTCAGACCATGGCGACGAATGGATTAATCTTTTTTAATCAATATAACAATACAATTCTTTAAACATTTCAGAAAAATCAATGACTGCTGTAATCGAATCAGCAACTTTTATGATGGAATATTTTCGAAAAAAAAAATCAATAACTGCTTCAATTCAATATATCATTTTTTTAACTATTTTTATACCCTCCACCTCCAGGATGGGGGTATACTAACATACTAACCTGAGACCCTATAAAGTGTATATATTCTTGATCGTCATAAAATTCTAAGACGATCTAGCCATGCCCGTCCGTCCGTCTGTTGAAAGCACGCTAGCATCGAAACGAAAGGAGCTGGAACGTTCAAATTTTCCATAAATGCGTCTTATAGTCGTATATTGGTTGGGATTGAAACGAGGCGAAATCGGCCCAAAGGGAAAATTTTTTCCCTCACAAGGACTAAAAATACCCATAATAATCCCTAATATTTTAGCGTATGTAGCTAGTTTTTTGAATATGTCTGTTTATATTTGCTGTATATTTGGTATGCGCATTCCCCTTTATAGCAAAAAACGTGCACCATAAAGTGATTCTTATTTGTAGGGGGTGAAATGGGGCAAAAAGGGATAAAATGGTACATATTAAACGACAACAGATAGAAACACGAAATTCGGTGTGTACATTCCTCTAATTGTGTAGATACATAATATAAAAGTATTTTTTCGAAATTCGTACTTTTTGGTAGACATGAAATATAAAAGGGTTATTTTCCAAATTCGCAATTTCAAGGGATACAATGGGTACGGAGGGATAAAAATGGTACCAACCAAACGGCTACACCTAGATTAATGAAATTCGGTGTATACATTCCTCTGATTGCGTAGACGCTTAAAATAAGCAGATTTTTCGAAATTCGAACTTTTTGGAGTTAAAATGATGAAAGGGGATAAAAATAGTACCAATCAAATGACCGCAACTAGAGTCATGAAATTCGGAGTATACATTCCTCTGACTGCGTAGACACGGAAAATAGACGAATTTTTCGAAATTCGTACTTTTTGGGGTTAAAATGAAAAATGGGGATACAAATAGTACCCACCAAATGACCGCAGCTAGAGTCATGCAATTCGGAGCATACATTCATCTGACTGCATCCTTGCCTTGTAATCGTGGTTTGAAATAATAAAAATATTATATTTTTTATAAAATTATTTTTTTCAACATTTTTACTTGTCTTGGTTCGCCTATATTAAAAAATGCCATTATCCTGTAATTTTACTGCTTTTCTACGAAAATCGACATCATTACCATGGAATGGAATCCATGGTGGAGGGTATATAAAGTTTGACCCTGCCGAACTTAACGCCGTTTTTACTTTTTATATTCCTTGTTTCTAAATTAATTTTATCTTAATTGAACAGATGACCTTTAATATTATTTCAATGTTCTTCGGCTGCAATGGTTTATTTGGGGCATATCCTTTACTTTAATAAATGGATATTATGATTTAATAAGTTTCTAATTTCTTGGCCATAGCCTGAACAGTAATAAATATGATCCGGGAGCATGGGTCATATTGTTGACCATGAGATAAACAGGGATTTTTTCTTTATGTCTATTGCAAAAGTCAATTCAATGGAAGGTTGCAACCCTTTGAATTTAAATATCAAGTTTGTTGGAATTCTCCGCCTCTTCTCCTTTAGTTAATATTGTCGCTGCGCTAATACACTTTTACAACTTTGTATACCCTCCATTTCCAGGATGGGCGTATAAACATCGATGGATTTAATTCAAATTCCCGAGATGTTGTAGAACATACTGTAAACACTTTGGCAAAATCGACGAAATATTTTTCTATTTCCAGGCCCCGATTTAAGGAAGTCTGTCTTTCGTCCCAAATTTGTTTGATTCAGATCAAAAAGTTCTATTAATGGTGAAAATTTGAAGCAATTCAAAGAAGTGCAACTAAACTATACTTAAGCCCCAAGAGTCTGTCCGACGCTGTGGCTATAGTTTTAAAGTTTTCCTACCTATTTATAATTTGATTCAAAATGTTCCTCAATACATGCATTATTAATTTTCAAAATAGCTAGTCCGACATTCAATGTGAGTGACGGTACATGATTAAAAGATGGTCGTGGCCCAACACGGCAAATTCCACCGTCTTATCTCAAGAGAGCCGAGAGTGAACATCCTCTGGGACGAAGTGATGTAATGATCTCCCACAACAAAATTCCGCATCATAGGGAGCACGTTTTGCCGCGAATCCTTTGAAATGTGGGTTGTAAAAATTATCGCACATTTAGTATATGTAGACGCATATTTATTGTTAATATCGAACTAGCAAGGTTGTGAATGGCATTAAATAACATTATTATAGCTTCCACCAACCCCACCCAACCCCAAGTGACTGCAGACATAAATAACCGGAAGTGAAAAAATTAAACAACAAACTATGGTCCCCGCAACACACTCGTTCCACATTCTCGCTGCAAATCCATACACACTACACTCTTATTCATTCATACTTTTTATTGAGCCATTAAAACCTTCATAAACACCGAAAATTGTTTACATTCGTCGCCCTCTGTTCATGGTTTTATAATAAACCACTTTATAGATTCGCATTCATATCCTTGCGACCCACACCCACACACATATTCCCACTCCCACACAGCCAATATAATAAAAAGGAAAGGAGAAAACCAACACACACAAGGACCCGGCTTCATATATACCAGCGCCACCACAACCCCCCAACCACCAGATGCATTATCATAAAAGCGACATCAGAAGCGATGTAATGAATGCATCGTAAAAGAATGTCTTTATGGAAAAGTTCAAAAAATGCTGTTTTCATTTTTATTTGCGCTCTTAAAGAGACCAATAACCGATATTTATGGTGTAATGATTTTTAATGGTGAAAAATCGTTTTTTAATAAAAACGAAACGAATGAAAATTGTCTGCGTCGTCTCGTCTCCTTTCTGTTCATCATTACGGCCAGATAACATATTTAAGCAGCGCAACCAGAGTATGGCCGAACGCCACATCCAGAGAGAGTCTCCATCCACTAACTGACTGATGGCGTATAAATAACGTCCAGTTAAAGAACACAAAACGTTGTGTGTGTGAACGGAAGGAAGTTGTGGTCGTCCGCCACTGACCCAAAAGGATTTCACCAAACACACCAGGATGTCGATGTTAAGTAGTGACTGGTGATTCGTGATGCGTGGTATGTGTCAATTAAAATTGAATGTTTTACTTTCGGCGGAAATAAATGTTGAAAATTGGGATTTTAAAGATAAAAAGGGCCAGAATTTGGCTCTGATAAATACATACCAGGGCCCATGAGGGAAAATTACTTACGAGAAGTGGGAAAATGAGTTAATAACCAACTAATATATGACAAAGATGATCTTAATGGAAAAATGTGTCTTCTATTATGCAGAACACAATAAAGACGAACTTGGGCGATATTAGGACATAAAATCGATAAAGTGTTGCCAACCGGAAAAGGAGACAATTGACAGCTAACAGTTTATGATTAGTAAAAAAGCGCATATCCATTGTAGTTGAATATTTAAAAATAATTAATAATGAAAAATAAAACAGAAAATATACCTGTTCGATTGGGCTAGTTACTAGCTTAATTTTTGCATTTGGAATTTACTCGTTTAACAAGAAAGCTAACTCTCCTAGCGTTGCTGTCAGATTTTTCAGATTGGTCATCGATCCAAATACAACAGTAATTTATAGTCCGTATGCGGATAAAATAAATGGTTGTGGAAAACTGCCACACATTCTAAATCTCAGGAATTTACTTCAGAAGAAGTTGCAAGTGTTTCATGTTATAAAGAAATATGAACTGAAGCAGTTCATATTACATTACACACTATAATTGTCTAGTTTACACATCATATAAGTTATATTATTTAATTATGGTAGTTAAAAAGACTAAACATTTATATACTACATTATGATTTTCTCCCACTTCTCCAAATGCAACACTGTGTTATTTTTTTAAATTAACGATAATTTTTTTAATTTTATTGAATACAACTCTGTACTTATTTTTTAATGTAACTGATCCTTCAGACAATTTCACAATAGTACGATATTTTCCAACTGTAAGGATATTTTGTATTACTACATGTTTGTGCAACTGTGGCAAGTAAACGTTTACTGGTTGCTATAGAAGGCCGTGCGTTTTCACAGATTGTTCAATTAGCTTTCTTACTTCATCAAGAAAGGTTCTTTGTCCATTACATGAAAAGTTCTGGTCGAGGTCTTCTTGTGAAATAAGCAAATAATTAATAAAGTGTAAATTCCTTTAAAGCAGAGCTGTTAAATTTCGATTACGATTAGTAATCAATTACATTACTTTTTAAAAAGAATCGTAATGATTATATAATCCACTATTAAACAATTTCTGATTACTAATTGATTACGATTACAAATAATCAAAAAATAATCAGGATTACTTGCGATTACCGTTACCTTTCGGTTTTAGCTGGCAAAAGAACGAGAACAGAAAAAATCAAAACTGACATATATTGAAAAGTCAAAAGTTTTGACAAACAGACTACTATGACTCTCATACCGATTTCGCGAGAATCAAAAGTAATCACAAAAAATCAAAAGTAATCAAAAGTAATCTTTTAAAGTAGTCGAACTCATTTTTGATTACTTTTGATTATTTTTCAGTAATCGCAAGTAATCCTGATTATTTTTTGATTACTTGTAATCGTAATCAATTACTAATCCTATAAAACTGAATGTAATCGTATTGTAATTATTACTTCTACTTTAAAAAAAGTAATCTAATTACTAAAGATTACGATTACTAATCATTACTTAACAGCTCTGCTTTAAAGTCGTTGTGTTTTTATTTTTTTGTATGAGGAAATATAATCTTCGGAAAAAGATTATTTCAGAACTGATTGATGTTATTTTATTAAAAATAAAGTGTTACATTTATTTTCTAAATTAATAAAATAAGTAGGAAAGGCTAACGTAGGGCGGACCGACTATATGAGGGTATCATATAGTCATTACAATTCGAGTCGGTGAAAAATTGAAATCACATCACACATCACATATGTATTTATATATTATTGTAGGGTTTATATTCGATTAAAAAAATGCCAACAATTTTCAAATCGGGTACGATGTGATCCACTTTCATCGCAACAGTTTCTGGTTGAAATATAAATATATTTGTACAGAAATATATATAATGGAGAAAATCCATTAAAATATGTGATTTATAAAGCATAAAAGGTCAAATCGGGAACGATTTTTGTCTGGGAGCTACATCTATATAAATCTGAACCGATATTCATTCACTATCATTGCAGCAGTTTCTAATTGAAATACAGTAGACGCTCGCAAATTAGAACCGCTTTGTTTTTGAGGCAATTCTAATTTCTGGACGTTTTTTTTTTCGAATAAAAAATTGAGTAAATTTACTTCCAAAAACTAAAATAAAATGCTTTAAAATTTTTTAAATTCATTTTTTTAATAAAAACAAGAAACAACAATTCAGTCCAATACATTAAATGTATTTTTATACCCTCCACCTCCTGGATGGGGGTATATTCACTATGTCATTCCGTTTGTAACACGTTAAAATATTCATCGGAGACCCCATAAAGTATATATATTATGGGTCGTGGTAAAATTCTAAGACGATATAGCCATGTCCGTCTGTCTGTCTGTTGAAAGCACGATAGCGGCAGAGCGAAATGAGCTAGGATGTTCACATTTTCCCTAAATGAGTCTTATGGTTGCAGATCGGTTGGGATTGAAAGTGGGCGAAATCGGCCCAGAGGGAAAAATTTTTCCCTCACAAGGACTTAAAATACCCCTAATATTTAGAGTATTTCAGCATGTTTTTTGAACATATTAGCTTGTATTTAATTGATGATTGTAGGGGGCGAAATGGGACGAAAAGGGATAAAAATAGTACCTATCAAACGACAACAGATAGAAACACGAAATTTGGCGTGTACATTAGGGCGTACCTCAAAAAAAAAGTTCGCCGTACACCTTCGAATATGAAGTATTATTGAAAGGTAGTTTCAAAAAAAAAATTTTTATTTTTTTATGCCGAACGTAGGGGTCGCGCTTTTACATTTTTCTATATAACTTGTATTTATAAACGGATTTTAAAGTGTGATACATCGATGTTTTTGTCTCGACGAGGCCGATTTTTTTGTCTTTGAAGTCATTGAGCTCAAGCACCCCCTTCTGGTACTTACCCATCATTTCTCAGTTGCTACTACCCTAATGTACCACTCTAATAATCGAAAATTAAAGCTCGCATAAAATCATGAATCATGTTTGAGCTCAATGACTTCAAAGACAAAAAAATCGGACAAAAACATCGATGTATCACACTTTAAAATCCGTTTATAAATGCAGAAGTTATATAGAAAAATGTAAAAGCGCGACCCCTACGTTCGGCATAAAAAAATAAAAAAAATTTTTTTGAAACTACCTTTCAATAATACTTCATATTCGAAGGTGTACGGCGAACTTTTTTTTTTTACTTGTAACCTGGTACGCTCTAGTGTACATACCTCTAATAGAGTAGATACATAATATAAAATTATTTTTTCTAAATTCGTACTTTTAAGGGGTTAAATGGGGATAGAGGGATAAAAATAGTACCAACCAAACGGCTGCACCTAGAGTAATGAAATTCGGTGTATATATTCCTTTGATTGCGTACACACATAAAATAAAGGAAATTTTCGAAATTCGTACTTTTAGGGTGTAAAATGGAAAAAGGGGATACAAATTTTACCAAACAAATGGATGCAGCTAGAACCATGAAATTCGCGGTATACATTCCTCGTTTTTCCAAATTCGTACTTTCAAGGTATTCAATAAAAAAAATGTGAAATTGTATTTTTCAATAAAAAATAAAAATGGTACCAACTAAAAGACTACAGCTAGAATGATGAAATTTTCGAAAGTCGTACGTTTAAGGAGTAAAGTGCGAAAAAGGGGATAAAAATGGTACCAACAAAATAGCCGCAGATAGTATCATGGAATTGGGTATATACAATCCTCTGAGTCCATAGCCAGTAAAATATTTTTTTTTCAAATTCGTACTTTATTTTGTTGCTTTTACGACAAAAAATGGTAGAATCATGAAGTTGTCTTATAATGCGTACGTGAGAGATAAGGTATTTTCAAAATGTATACTTTTGAATTTAAAATAGAAGGAAATACAACCAACCAAAGGACTGCAGCTGAAAATACACTCTTTATCCCTCAATATTTAGGGTATTTATGATTGCTGCCTTATATTTACTTTATGAATTGAAGTATTATTTCCATTATATATATATATATGTAGTATAAAAATATTGGTAGCCTTGGCTTATTAATTAAATTTCTGATTTTCATACATTTGAAATTTGTTGCGGATATTCCCCTTGTAGCTTGGAACCACCACAAAGAAGATAAATGTTTTAGCGGGCGAAATGGGACAAAAATGGATAAAATATGGTACCAATGATACGACAACAGCTAGAATCATATAATTCGGCGTGTACGTCCCTCTAATTGCATAAACATGTAAAATAGAGGGATTTTTAGAAATTCGTACTTTTAAGGGATATAATTGAATATGAATAATAATGGGACCTTCCAAACCGCTGAAGTTTATATCATGAAATTCGGTGTATATATTCGGTGTGTATTCGGTGGTCTGACTATTTGTACTAAATTTGACTAAATTTGTACATTTGGGCGGAGAATGGGTCGAATGGGGATATCTTTAAAATTTGTACTTTTCTTATCAAAATAATGCAGTCACTTTGTCTGTATCTGAAAATGCTTCTCCCTAATGGCGACTGACAATCGCCTAATATTTTCGGCATGTTCACTTTCACAATTACAGCATTGTATTTATTTATAGTGGTCGATTTTAAACAGTGCGCATAAGTATACTTTATAGTTTGAAATATTAAACAAATATAGTAATGTGCATAAAAATATCACAATTTTCGTAATATGGTACTGTGCTTCTATGTAAAGTCGACATCCTTTAATCTGCTGGTAATACTGTGGAATGCACTCCGTGGTGGAGGGTACAGGGTTGCCCATATTCGACGGACCCATCTGGCAACGCCATAACTTTTGACAGAGATGTCAGATCGCTTAATGACATACCGCGTTTGAAGCGTCAGTCCAAGCAGATTTTTACCATGCAACAATACACGCCACGCGAGCGCTCTGAAATAGTTGAAATTTACATTCAACAGAACAAGTCAATTGTGAAAACTCAACGTGCTTTTAAAATATTAAAAAATGTGAGAAGTGCGCCTTCTAAGAACACCATTAAGCGTTTATACGAAAAATTTTCGACTGGTGAGGCTCTTTCTAATCCGAAGAGGCCAAATAAAAGTCGACCAAGGCGATTGGCCGAGAATATCGCTGCCGTACGAGCCAGTGTTGAGAGGTCCCCAAGAACATCCCAAAAACGCCGTTCTCAGCAGTTGGGCATGGCTCGGTCCAATTTACAACGGATTATTCGCGTTGATTTGCATTTGTTCCCGTACAAAATTCAATTGACGCAAAGATTGTTGCCTGTGGACAAGCCTCGTCGATTGGAATGGGCCCAGAGAGTCATCGAAATGGCCGAAGATGACGAGCAATTTTGGAACAAAATTATCATGTCCGATGAAGCCCATTTCACATTGAATGGGACCGTAAATAAGCAAAATTGCCGTATTTACGCCACTGAAAATCCTCAGGAGATTCAAGAAGTGCCTCTTCATGACGAAAAAGTCACAGTTTGGTGCGGCGTTAGTGCGAAAACGGTCATTGGGCCGTTTTTCTTCCAAAATGAAAATGGCCATGCTGTTACCATCAACCAGGAGCGTTATCGCGACATGATGACCAATTTTGTGATGCCAATTATTCGTCGAAAGCGTATGCATAGGCAGTTCTGGTTTCAACAAGACGGCGCTCCACCGCACACAAGTCGCATAACAATCGATTTTCTGAAGAATTTGTTTCCGGGCCGTTTGATGTCGAAAAGTGGTGATTTGGACTGGCCACCGCGTTCGCCCGATTTGACGCCGCCTGACTTCTTATTGTGGGGATATTTGAAGTCAAAGGTTTACGTTAACAAGCCAAGGACCGTAGAAGAGCTCAAGGACAACATTCGTGAATAAATAGCCGCTATTCCGGCCGAAATGTTGGCGAAAACGATGGAAAATGCTGCAAAAAGGGCACAAAACGCCATCAACGCCAGAGGCGGCCATTTGAGAGATATCATATTCAAAAATTGATGTAAACAAATCTACTTGGAACAAATTAAATGATTAAGATTGCCAACCGCCAAATTTTTATTTTTTTCTTTGATTTTTTAAAAAAAACATGGGTCCGTCGAATATGGGCAACCCTGTATATATGATTCGGCCCGGCCGAACTTAACGCCTTCTTACTTGTTTAAATTAAAAAATAAAAATTATAAATATGTATTTAAAAAATAAATAATAAAGTTAAAAGTTATTGGAGGGATAGACTGCACAATGGCCAAATTTACAACTAATCTTTGTTTGACATATAATCAGTCATATTTGTTTGTGGTTTTGGTTTCATCGAATCTGAAATATCATTACGGAGAGCCAAAAGATTGCTTATGTGCTTAGTGGAAAACAATTCACTGTCATTGCCCAATTTTATTAAACTATTTATGCTTCCAATGGCTGTATTATTAGAGACAACTGGTGAGACTTCAACAACATCGTCTTCGCTGCGCGGAAATTAGAATTTTAAATTCGAAAATTTAAAATGACAAAATTTGTATACCCCCATCATATGGTGGTGGGTATAAAAACGCCTTAGATATAACGCGAAATATCATAGCATTGAATAAACACTTTAAATAATTGCTTGTAAAATTGTATCCCTTGACACAATTTGGCTACGAGAATGACTTAGAGTAGCACTTGTAAAGATTTAATTAAGAAAGTGAAACTATTGATGAAACCATGTTTTATTCGTGTGTTGACAAATACAATTTCACCTTTCATTACACTGTGCGACAGTGGAAAACCCCCAGGGAAGTGTTATTATTTCTTTCGTAGGTATTGCCGAGAAAAACAAGAATCTGTTTATCTACATATGCCAGACACCCCCAAAACCTTGACTTAAGGGTAAAAAATCGGTCTTGTGTACCTGTGCATTCTTTCAAGCCTGTAACATAGTTGGTTATCAACCGATTTGCAATCTCCCACCGGATTTAAAGAAGAAGCTTAGTCCTTTCTAAACCGTTTGACAAATACAAATACAAATTTCAGAAAAAATGGAACAGTAAAAACTTACATGGGAAAAACATGACTTTTAGAGGTGTTTTCAGGATCGTTTAGCTCATAGACGGCTTGTTCCAGTGACGAAATATTTTGCAGATCATCATTAAACAGCAATTTATTTTCGTGACCCATCCTAATGTATACATGGTCTAATCAAATCTATTTGAAAACAGCCATCAACTGAATGAAAATATGTTGTGGCAAATGCGAAATAAAATGAAAAAAAAAATATATTTGCGACTCAAGCAGAAATCACATGATTCACGCAGAAATTGGACTCACGCACGAATATTTTTTCGCTCCTTACATTTACGCATGCTCACGTGAGTAAAATTAATTTTGCTCACGATCACGAGTGAATCACGTGATTTCACTAAAATGTTCGCAAAAATAAAAGTTTTGGTCATTCCAGTTCACATCTCTCAAAAGTTTACGAGTTTGAGAGATCTAGCAAAATACTAAAATAAATAAAATTCATCATTTTTTTTTGTAGCACTGTGTTATTTTTGTCCTCGCACAAAAGTGGGTATGTCACCCACCTATTCATATCAAATCTGTGTCAACAGCTCTTCTTCTCAATAGCTTCAGTTCGTTTTTTGTGCCCCTCCAAACATAAGTTTTTCTTTCGTTCATTCGTATTCCTTTGAAGGCTATAGACACTTTGATCTAGCCCAGCCGAGTCGAGCCGTGCCGTACCATCGTAGCACTTCAACTTCTTCTTATCCAATTAAGTTACAATTATCCATTCACCAATGAAGTGAAATAACACCCCCTACTATGCGTTAACGCCCAATGAAAGAAACAATCTACTTATACGAGTATACGACAGCCTCAAGTACAATGATTAGAAAATTTCCATGGAAATATGGCCAGCCGACGTCGCCGCCGCCTCCACCGACAACTTGATTCATTGCACCCACTCCAGCGCACCGTACCGCACCCCCAACCAAACGTCAGTAAAAGGTGTAGGGAATCTCATATAATTTCCTATGTTAGTCAGTTTGTTAAGCGAAAGCAACAAACCTTGGATGAAAATGAAAGGACAAGAAAAATTGTGGCTGGCAACAACCCCGACGAAATGAGGCATCCAAAGACAGCCAGAGAAAAAAATCCCTTAACAAAAATAGCAGAAGAAGAAGAAGAAGCCGCTTTTAAGATTATGTAAATTATGTTGAGTGTTTCTCAACACACTCACACACACGCACACACAACCCATCCTTCCCAGTCTCCGATTCCATTACGGAATCTAGAAGTGCCAAAAAGGCTCCCGCCCCTCCACCCACCTCCTACGAAGCCAGATGGACCAACGCCATCACCAGCAGCGACACTGGCAGTGGCACTGGCTCTGGCATCAACACCGACACCGGCACCATTACCTAGAGCCCACACACTAAATAAACCTACATAAACGTATCTTAAATATGTGCACAGATACTTGTAGATACATTTAACAAATATACAGATACTTAGAGGAACCACGCCAACAACAACAACAACATCAGCGACAGTAGCAGCATCAACAAGAAGATCTTTAGAGACACATAAATATTAACGCAAATAGAAAAAAGATTTCATTCTTCCTTTGCCACTAAAGCAGGAAAATACATCTAAACATATTTAAATATACCTACACACGCATACATATGTATGAATGAATACATGTAAACATAGATATTCATATGTATGTCTGTGTGTGGATGTGTAAATGAATGTTGTAGTAGACACGCATCCTTGTACCTATCCGATACATTTATATGAATACAAGACATAGAAACAGAAACAGAAGTGTAGCTATGCAAACAAGGGCCCGCCCCCTGGGGCAAAAATGCACTGGAGGCCCCATGTAAACTGAATAGTTGAAATGTGTAAAACTACTTCATCATCAGCTACTTATTACCCACCAAAGGGCACATTAAAGCCAATCAGATAATATTTAATTGTGTTTCCTTCCTGCTAATATTATAAATGTAAACGTTTGTCAACTAGGGTGGGCCATTTAAAATTTTAAATTTGAACTACCGATTACTTTGACTTTAATTTTCAGGTTTATGTTTGACATTTGTATTGGGAAGTTGGGAAATATTAAAAACTTACTTCCAAAGTAGTGAGTCTTAAATACAAGAAATTTACGTGATAATAGCAAAATGTCAATAAGCAAAATTGCCGCATATGGGGTTCAGAGAACCCACACGTGACTATTGAGAAGCCAATACATCCACAACGAGGATCGGATGAGGTACTGCCGAGCCAGTCGTGGTAGTCTTATGAATTGTTCCATTCCAAGTGTTCCATTATTAAATGGCAAAGATCAATCTTTCTATTAAACCCAGAAATTTGAAAAAAAAAATAATAAGAACTTAGAAGTTATTGCTAGAGTGATCAAACCGAAACCGAAAACCGGGTCAACCGGGTTTTATATCTGAGACCGACCGTCGTGTCTTTTAAAATCGCGGTTTTTTGAAAACCGGGAAACCCGGGTTTTTTATGTCGGTCTCAACCGGTTTTTCATATTGCAAAAAAGTTTCTTTTTCGGTGCTAATTTGTTTATAATAGGTTACAATTCATAGCATCATAGAACGTTTTTTATTAGGGACTGCAAATTAACTAAAAACAAGTAAAAACGGTGTTAAGTTCGGCCGGGCCGAACTTTATATACCCTCCGCCATGAATTACATTCCACAGAGGTTGTCGGTTTTCGTAGAAGTGCAGTAATATTATAGGAAAATATAATTTTTTAAATATAGCCAAACCAAAACAAATACAAATATTGAAAAAATAATTTTATAAATAAATATAATATTTTAATTATTTCAAACCGCGCTTCTGAGGCAAGGCTACAAATACGTCAATACAAAAAATAAATATTCTTATATTTTCAAAAAGCTTAAATACCATAAATATTGGTAGATAGTGGGTGCTACAGTTGGTTGTATTTCCATTGTATTTTAATTCCAAAAGTACAAATTTTGAAAATCCATTATCAGACGTACCTAGTGCAAAATAACCTAACTTCATGATTCAACCAATTTTTGCCGTAAAAGAAAAATTACGAATTTGAAAAAAAACGTTATATTTTGCGTGTGTATGCAGTCATAGGAATGTATACACCGAATTCCATGATTCCAGCTGCGCCCATTTGGTTGGTACCATTTTTACCCTACGCAATTAGAATTTCATCATTCTAAAGAGTGATTTTTTTGAGGTTAGGATTTTCATACATTAGTATTTGACAGATCACGTGGGATTTCAGACATGGTGTCAAAGAGAAAGATGCTCAGTATGCTTTGACATTTCATCATGAATCGTCTTACAAACGAACAACGCTTGCAAATTATTGAATTTTATTATCAAAATGCGTGATCTGTTAAGAAAGTTCATTGCGCGCTTCCATTTTATGGTCAGTTTAATCGACCCACTGAAGCGGCTATTCGGGCTATTGTGACTAAATTTCGCACCAAATTTACATTGTTGGACATTAAACCACCAACACGCTTACGTAGAGTGCGAACTGAAGAAAATATCGCAGCTGTATCGGCCAGTGTTAATGATGACCACCAATTTTCGATTCGTCGCCGTTCGCACCAATTGGGTCTCTGTTACTCAAAAACGTGGAAATGCCAAAATTGGACTAAGCGGATGGACCACCTAAGACGCAGCCGCGGTCAACATTTAAATGAAATTATCTTCAAAAAGTAAATGTCATGGACCAATCTAACGTTTCAAATAAAGAACCGATGAAATTTTGCAAATTTTATGCGTTTTTTTAAAAAAAAAAGTTATCAAGCTCTTAAAAAATTTAGCTGTAGTCGGTTAGTTGGTACTATTTTTATCCTTCTGTACCATTGTACCTCTTGAAAGTACGAATTTCGAAAAATCCGTTTATTTTCCGTTTCTACGCAGTCAGAGGGATGTATACTCCGAATTGCATGACTCTAGCTGCGGTCATTTGGTTGGTACTATTTGTATCCCCTTTTTCCATTTTAACTCCAAAAAGTACGAATTTCGGAAACTTCGTCTATTTTCCGTGTCTACGCAGTCAGAGGAATGTATACTCCGAATTTCATGACTCTAGTTGCGGTCATTTGATTAGTACTATTTTTATCCCCTTTTTTCATTTTAACCCCAAAAAGTGCGAATTTCGAAAAATCTGTTTATTTTAAGTGTCTACGCAATCAGAGGAATGTATACACCGAATTTAATTATTCCAGGTGTAGCTGTTTGGTTGGTACCATATTTATCCCTCTATTTCCATTTTACCCCTTAAAAGTACGAATTTGGAAAAAATAATTTCATATTATGTATCTACTAAATTAGAGGAATGTACACACCGAATTTCGGGTTTCTAGCTGTTGTCGTTTAATATGTACTATTTTTATCCCTTTTTTGCCCCATTTCACCCCCTACAAATAAGAATCACTTTATGGTGCACGTTTTTGTAATCGGGGGAATGCGCATACCCAATACCAAGTAAGTACAAGCAGACATATTGAAAAAATATGCTTAAATACTCTAAAATATTAGGGATTATTACGGGTATTTTTAGTCCTTGTGAGGGAAAAAATTTTCCCTTTAGGCCGATTTCGCCCCATTTCAATAACAACCGATCTACGACTATAAGACGCATTTATGGAAAATTTGAACGTTCTAGCTCCATTCGCTTAGATGCTAGCGTGCTTTCAACAGACGGACGGACGGACATGGCTAGATCGTCTTAGAATTTTATGACGATCAAGAATATATACTTTATAGGGTCTCAGGTCGATATTTCAAGGTGTTACAAACGGAATGACAAAGTTAGTATACCCCCATCCTTGAGGTGGAGGGTATACAAATTACGAACACAGCAATACTGTGAGTCTAAAATGGCGATGTTCGTCCTAGGTTTCACGTGCATTTCTTATGGGCAGACGAAAAATCGACGCCTTTGACCATTTGCCACTTTGGATGTCGACCAACTATACATATAAGAATATATGTGATTATTTTTAGAGGTATTTTCAGGAGCTTTTAGCTCACAGACGGTTTGACCAAAGGAGGAAATATTTTGCAGATCATCATTAAATAAACACGAATTAATTTCTGGGGAATGACCCTGTATTTCAAAGAGTTCAAAAACTACGCATAATTTTTGAACTTCATGTTAAACTTATGATTTATTTTCTTATTTTTATATATTTTATCTTATTTTATTCTCTACAAGATATCTGAATCGCAGAATGGGATAATTGATCCAGAAATTTTAACTGTTTTTCAAAATGATTTCCTATTTCAGCAATACATAATTTGTTGTTTTTACAGTGTTCACATCTGTACTAAACTGATATTTTGAAAATAATAGATGCAGGACGAAAAGTAATGATATATTACAAAAATATCGCCAAATGATCCTACAGGATTGTTTGGAGTTGTTTTCGAAAGTTTATGACATCATAATTGACCTATTCCCAAGAACGAGTATACATTTTGTGGTATTGCCCTATAATAAAAAAATTTCCCCATTTTTTACTGTTTCAAGCCGAAAAAACCCGGTCCGACCTGTTTTTTTTATAAAAAGAAAACCGGAAATCACGGTTTTCGAAAAAACCGAAAACCCGACATTGCAGAAAAACCGGGGTTTTGATCACTCTAGTTATGGCCTTTCTTGTAGAAGTACATACCGCCTTTACGTTTATAGTGATCAGTACGCTATTTTAGACCCTTATACACTATGTGTAACTTCTGAACATATGAAATCTAAAATACACATGAATTTTCATTCGTTTTTACACCCTCCACCTCCAGGATGGGGGTATACTAACTTGGTCATTCTGTTTGTAACACCTTGAAATATCGACCTGAGAACCTATAAAGTATATATATTCTTGATCGTCATAAAATTCTAAGACGATCTAGCCATGTCCGTCCGTCTGTAACGTCTGTTGAAAACACGCAAGCATCTAAACGAAAGTAGCTAGAACGTTCAAATTTTGCATAAATACGTCTTATAGTCGTAGATCGGTTGTGATTGAAAGGCGAAATCGGCCTTAAGGGAAAATTTTTTCCCTCACAAGGACTAAAAATACCCATAATAATCCCTAATATTTCCATTTACCATTTTCAAGTGTAATTCAAAAGACATCATTTGAAATTCAAAAAATATCATGTGAAATTCAAAACTCATCATTTGAAATTCAAAACTCGTCATTTGTAATTAAAATACGCCATTTGAAATTCAAAAGATTCCATTTGAAATTCAAAAATGTAAACGAACTTATTTAAGAATAAAATACATTAGGTGGGGTAGCCTTTATTTTTTCTGCAAATTTGGATATTCTGCAGTTTTGGAAACAGATTTAATAAAATGATAAGCCACTAATAATTATAATGATGTAAAATGTCGGTAATTTGCAGGTGTATATAATCTGCTGTTTTCTTAACAGCAGAATATTAAAGTTTACAGAAATAAATAAATGCTATCCAACCTAATGTATACTTTGCTTAAATAATTTTGTTTATCCTTTTTGAATTGCAAATGGAATAATTTTTGAATTACAAATAGAATAATTTTTGAATTTCAAATGAAAACTTTTGAATTTCAAATGGTGTCTTTTGAATTACTTATGACGATTTTTGAATTGCAAATCACGAGTTTTGAATTTCAAATGATGTATTTTGAATTACAAATGATGTCTTTTGAATTTCAAATGATGTCTTTTGAATTGCAAATGATGTCTTTTGAATTTCAAATGATGTCTTTTGAATTGCAAAAATACGACTTTTGAATTTCAAATGTTGGGTTTTGAATTTCAATTGACATTTTTTGAATTTCAAATTGAATTTCAACTGGTGTCTTTTGAATTTCAAGTGATGTCTTTTGAATTACAATTGAAAAAGGTGTAGTGTACTACAAATTCTTATATGTGTCACGATTTGATCAAATCAGAGCAGTTAAGTAATGATTAGTAATCGTAATCATTACTAATTAGATTACTTTTTTTTAAGTAGAAGTAATGATTACAATACGATTACATTCAGTTTTATACGATTAGTAATTGATTACGATTACAAGTAATCAAAAAATAATCAGGATTACTTGCGATTACTGAAAAATAATCAAAAATAATCAAAAATGAGTTCGACTACTTTAAAAGATTACTTTTGATTACTTTTGACTATTTTAGATTACTTTTGATTACTTTTGATTTTTTGTGATTACTTTTGATTCTCGCGAAATCGGTATGAGAGTCATAGTAGTCTGTTTGTCAAAACTTTTGACTTTTCAATATATGTCAGTTTTGATTTTTTCTGTTCTCGTTCTTTTGCCAGCTAAAACCGAAAGGTAACGGTAATCGCAAGTAATCCAGATTATTTTTTGATTATTTGTAATCGTAATCAATTAGTAATCAGAAATTGTTGAATAGTGGATTATATAATCATTACGATTCTTTTTAAAAAGTAATGTAATTGATTACTAATCGTAATCGAAATTTAACACCTCTGGATCAAATATTAATTTTTGGGGCAATAAGTCAATTTTTGAACTAAAGCATTTGGAATAAGTAATAATAGCTGCGTTTTGTCAATATTTTAAAATGATCAAAAATTGAAAATTGAACCAGGTTGCCACCTAGTTCTCTGAAAGGATTAGCAACCATCAAGATAACTGCAATACATTTCAAAGGTCTACCTGAAAGTGGGTGTGTGATCAACTTAAACTGTTGCTAGACAACTTCAGTAAGCACTATAAGTACATGCACAGAATTAAAAGGCCTATCTGTTTCATAATGTATTTTCCTTCGGAAAAAACAACTACCACTACCATCCCACTGTGAATGGGGGTGGGAATAGGATGAGAAACTATTTTTGTTTTTAAAATTGTTTGTAAGCAGCATAGGTATATGTACGAAATTTAAAAGGTGTGCATGTTTCCTACGGTATTTTGCCTCAAAAAAACTACACTGTAAATGGGCGTGGCAGTAGGTTAAGAAACTAAGTGTTTTTCTAAACAACTTTTGTAAGCAGCATAGGTATATGTACGAAATTTAAAAGGTCTACCTGTTATAATTTGCCTCAAAAAATATACTACCATCCCACTGTAAGTGGTCGTGGCAACTCAAAATTGTTATAGACGTTTTGGGTAAGCACCATATCTATATGTACGAACTTTCAAAGGAGTAGCTGCCTCCAATTCCCTTTTGCCTCTAAAACTGGTCATCTGCCCCACCATGCACTGGCCCAAAAGGCCCGTGTCAATGAAAATAAGAAAAGCGAGAGAGAATAGAGCCCTGTGGTACGCCTTCGCTCAACTTATTCTCGTCCAATGGCAATCTATATAACAACACGTCATGTGCGATATCTGAGGAAGCTCGACGAGAGAAGTCACTGTGACCAATGTTCTCCATTTACCTCACAAGAAGATTGTTCACAATACTCAGAACATCAGAACATGTTGTTGAAACTTTCAGTACAGATAGATGTAGGTCTGGAAGGAACTATAGGCTATAGAGTTTTTAAAAATTTGCTCTGTGGGCGGAGGGGGCGTGGCAACAGCTATAAGGCTGAGAATTGGTACATACATATTACTGACCACGAGAATGATAAATATAATGCCGAAATTTGGATTTTCGTTTTCTGGGCGGAGTGGGCGTGACAAAAGTGTGTTTTGAGCTAGAAGGCTGAAAATTTGTACATATATATTACTGACCACGAGAATGATAAATATAATGCCGAAATTTGGATTTTCGTTTTCTGGGCGGAGTGGGCGTGGCAAAAGTGTTTTTTTGAGCTAGAAGGCTGAAAATTGGAACGTATGTATTACTGACCACGAGAATGATAAATATGATGCCGAAATTTTGATTTTCATTTTGTGGGCGGAGTGGGCGTGGCAATAGTGTTTTTGAGAGCTAGAAGGCTGAAATTTGGTAGATATATATTACTGACCACGAGAATGATAAATATGATGCAGAAATTTGGCTTTTCATTTTGTGGGCGTGGCAAAAGTGTTTTTTTGAGCTAGAAGGCTGAAAATTGGAACGTATGTATTACTGACCACGAGAATGATAAATATGATGCCGAAATTTTGATTTTCATTTTGTGGGCGGAGTGGGCGTGGCAATAGTGTTTTTGAGAGCTAGAAGGATGAAATTTGGTAGATATATATTACTGACCACGAGAATGATAAATATGATGCAGAAATTTGGATTTTCATTTTGTGGGCGTGGCAAAAGTGTTTTTGAGAGCTAGATGACTGAAAATTGGTACATATATATTACTGATCACGAGAATGATAAATATGATGCCGAAATTTGGATTTACGCTTTGTGGGCGGAATGGACGGCAAAAGAGTTTTTGAGAGGTAGTAGGCTGAAAATTGGTACATATATGTATATTACTGACCACGAGAAAGATCAATTTGGTGCCGAAATTTGGATTTTCGTTTAGTGGGCGTGGCTATAGTGTTTTTTAAGCTAGAAGGCTGAAAATTGGAACGAATATATTACTGACCACGGGAAAAAATGGAAGGTGTTTTTTAGCTAGAAGGCTGAAAATTGGAACGTATATATTACAAACCACGATAATATCAATATGATAAGATCAATATGATTTTAATTTTACCATTTATTTTTTTGCCTGGCGAAGCGGGCGGGGTGCAGCTAGTCTACATTAAAGATAGGCTGAACATTAGAAAACTTCCAATGTACTGGCTCGTTCCCTGCACGGTATGCAAGGTAGAAAAAGTTGCGGAGTAGGGTCGAATACATTAGGTAAGTGCTGAAACTACAGATGTTAGAAGAAATTTCTGAGACAACTAGACATTTAAGTAAGAATTTCCCCAGAGGACTGATAACCCACCCACTTTTCGTATTTCAGTCCAAACCAATACGCCATTTCAACTCTAACGTCGTAGGTGAGATTCCTTTCCATCTTCTTCTGTATCAGTTCCTTTTTCCTTTGATAAGTTTAAACCTTTTCCGTTCCATTAATCAAATTGTGTTCTGGGGCTTTTGTTATTTCGTCCAGTAAATTTCAATATGTTCTTTAGGCCACTTTTTGAGAAGGCCTAACAATTCCCTCCGAGTACACACATTTTGACACACAAACATCTTTTTCAGTTAACCACCGTTAAATTATCAGGTCAACAATGAATAGAAAATGAAGAACATAAATTTATTAAATTTACCTAACCGCGTAGACATCCGTATACTCGTACATACATATATATATATATACAAACATACATTGGTGTACTTAAGAAGAGGGTGATTTTTTAAGGGCTATATATGATTTTAAGCTGAAATAAAAAACACATATTAGATATATTTTTAATTATTCCATTGTAGCATGACATTGATTTCGTATATATAGAGCCTCGGGAACTTTATCGAGAATAATGCACTGGATACTGGTTTCCCATGTTGTCATATATAGACCAAGAATTTAAATACTCCACATAAAATAGGTCAGTGAATATATAATCTTGAAGGACTATCCAATGACAATCTCATTTAACTCTTAGATGCATCAAAGTCCTTCCGCAACATGTTCAATCTCATGTGGAAACAAGGTTGTTTGATCAAAGTCCTGTATCGGGTCCCTAGGATGGTTCGACATACAGAATTTCCTCATTTCCTCAAAAATTGCGGACTGATGAATTCGTCAGGACAAAAACCACACAACACAATTTATTTACACCACAAAGACGACAATTTTGCTTTCTAACGAAGCTGATGAACACAATTTGATGTTCTAGAATAATGTTTACCTTAACAGCGATTTTGGAAATATATTTATAATTAATCTATATAATAGGTAGTCATATAAACCATCAAAAATATGAGTGTTCCAAGAGAACACCCATTATTTGTTGGAATATATTCATTTATTCTATGTATTTGTATAAATATAAGCAAGTGTTCATGTAACGTGTCGTTGGCAGGTACAATAAACAGGTACATACGATGCTGGCTGCAGAACTTTTCGTCGTTCCTATTTAGAAAAAAAATGTCCTTAGAAATTGGTCCGCAAAAATCAATGAAATATGAAAGTTATGAACTCTCTTCTGATTTCCAATATTTGTCCCATTATTTCATTATCCCCATAAACTTTCCAAACCACCCACGCTGGCAGGTCACATAAAAAATTGTTTAGGTCCCCTTCGCATTGTATATGATTAAAATATATTAAATTGTTATTATGTTAAATCCAACAACACAATACACCGTAAATTATGTACAAATTTATGCATGCGGTCGGTGTTGTACTCGTACCACGTAAATACACACGGTGAACCAGAAGCATGAGTACAGAGCAGAGAGTACGAAAGACAAAGTACTTTAAGGCCAGATTTTATTTAAATGACTTCAATGAGCCTCGGGGGTGTAACACATCAACTTGTGTTGTTGTGTGGATGGCACTGTTGCCGCCTATCACAACGCAATGACCTAAATGACCTTCAAGCCAGTTCCCAATTAGGTTAGTTTATGTTTTTGTGGAGGAGGAGTGGTTTGTGTGTGTGTGTGTGCGTGAGCCTGGATATGTTTGGCTGGATAATAACTCAATTTACAGCTACAGCTGTCATAGAAAATATATAGCAATTTGTCAGTTATGTTGTTGTAAATTATTTAAAATTCGCCATAATGCATGTTCTTGTCCTTAATGAACGTCCTGAAGTGAGCTGGGGAAAAATTATTTAATAGATTTTTCCGTTTCTTGGGGGCAAATACTGTGGACAGAGGAGAGTGGCCGAATGAATACTCAATGTGGGGATGACATTGTCGGCCACAAGGTGGAGGAGGAAATAACTCGTCACAATGTAGAGAGAAATTATACTTACTACAGTGGAGCAACAGGAACGTGCAAATGAAGGATGAGATAATTTTATATTTTTATTGCACCATTGTATTAATGAATGGAGAGATTTATATATATTTGGGGAACTGAGGTTTTCTCCAATGATCTTTTATTAACCACTGCACAGTAGTAACTTAAGGCCAAAACCCAATAACTTTTTATTTGCCATCATAAAAGGGCGGGTCACGCCCACTTTTTATACCCTACACTTGGGTGTTATGTGGTTGTGCATTTGTTTGTAACACCCAAAAGGAAACGAGATCGTTTATTATAGAGATCAGCTTAGAATCACCTTCTGAGTCGATTTAGCAATGTCCGTTCAACTATTCTTGTAATAAAAGTACATGTCACAATTATTGACCGATCCTAACAAAAATTGTTACAAATAAGTTCTGCGAGCCAAAGACGAACGCTATTTAATTTGAAGCAAATCGGTTCAGATTTAGATACAAATACAAATTTCGCTTCCGTTCTAGAAACCACAAAATGTACTCAATTTGCTCCAAATTGTACACAGTACCTTATAATTCAACTAAAAACATCTGTGGTGAAAGTGAGTCAGATAGGTTCGCAGGGACTTATTAAATATAGACAGTAACGGAAACACTAAAGATGAACTAAAACTCTTCAAAAATGCTGAACACAGACCGTCACTATCAGTACTGAATGTGGTTTTCAACTTGGAAAACCCATAGAGAGCATCAGCTTCAGTAAGTTGTAGAATACAAAAATTAATAGATGAGTTTATAGGGATATTATTGCTGTAACTCAACCTATCCTAAAATTAGCACTAACAAATTCCGCAAACAAACTAGCAGTTTCAGCAGTAGAGCAAGAGACTTTGTTATCGAAAACCATTCGAGAGAGATAAAACGAGCTAGTCCTTTTAGAGTTAATGAAATTCCAAAAGGATTTCGGACCATATTTTATATTTACCTCAAAGTTTGTATACGAATTTATTAAGGAAATTGAATTTCCTAGAATAATGTTCATACATGCGCCTATCATCATAACTAGGGTATCCAACCGATTAAATTTTGTTCGTTTAATCGAATAATTGATTTCAATCAAATATTTGTTCTAATAATCAAAAAATTATAATTTTCGAATCGATTATTC
This sequence comes from Polietes domitor, assembly GCA_947397865.1. NCBI lineage: Eukaryota > Metazoa > Arthropoda > Insecta > Diptera > Muscidae > Polietes > Polietes domitor. Next base: position 139,516,017 of record OX377619.1, read on the forward strand.
GAACAAAATTATTAATTATAATTTTTGCATAAAAATACTGAAATGTAGAAGCATTTGTTGGCTTTATTTGGTGATGTTCTATATTTAACCACGGAATTGTGGACAAACTGTTTTGGATATGCCCAGCCATAATACAAACACTCTAAATGAATTAAATCATAAATTTGAAGGAAATCCAGAATACATCATTATGATATATACGCTTAGATTATTATTAATTGCTATTATTTAAATACTCTAAAATGTAATTAGATATTTCCATCGACTACATAAAAATTTTGCTTTATTCAAATTAAATATTCTGCTTCATATGAGAATAAAAATATATATCAGAATATTTCAGAAATATTATATCACATAGATGTAAAGCCAACATAGGAAAGGAATACCCGCAAAGTCCTGTTTTATTTCGAAATGTATTTACACATAAATATGAAAAAGTAGTGACTAACATTGAATTACATTTTTGTTGTTATTTAAGCCTTATTAATCGGTAATATAATTCGGTAATCGATTAATCAGGCGTTCATTCAATTAATTGGAAATTCTTCGTTTTCGAATAAACGATTAATCGAATATCTTAAAAGAACGAATAATTGGATACCCTAATCATAACCATCAGATGCCTGAAAAAGTTTGTAGTACTTATTTCTTATTTTTTTAATTTCATTAAACCCTTTGTGTACCAGGGTTCACGACTTTAAAAAGGTATTTCTGTAGAGCAAATATCATTTATAACATTTAAAAAATTATCGTAACAGATTGCAACACTCGTATCTTCGAAAAGATTTGATAGCATTAAATAAATTCACGACCTAATTTGTATACAGTAGTCGTAGAATAAACATAAAATGCAATAGTTAGTTCCAAAACTTGTGCTGCATATCATATCTACAAAAATGATATAGACATTCAGAAATGAAGAAAACAATATCTAAAAACGTATTCCGTTGATAGAGGCATTCGTTAACCTGAACCAAATACAGGCTAATTTCAAATCCACTATTAATATTGGAGGGATTTACTATTCCAGAAACAGTATCAATAGACCACACTACATTATTGAGGTTGAAATCGCCCAAAATTATAAAATTACTTTCATTAGCAGCCAAATCAATAATGTTATATCGCAGCACTTTATATCTCAACTAGAAACAATCATGGTGAAACTGAGTCAGACCGATTCAGATTTAGATATAGCCCACATACAAATATCGCTACCGGTTTAACTGTTTCCGCTCTATACCCCACATTTATAGTACCCATACAAAAAATTTTTATTTAGAAAAAATACATCCATCTTGAATATTTTGTTGGAACATTCTTCAATATTTTCGATCATTATTGTGATTATTTCACTTATCTTCCTGTTGTGGTGTACTTATCTTCCTGTTGTGGTTATGGTGTATAGTCATAACATCTTCTTCCTCCTGCTCTTATAGTTTTACTCCAACCAATGTTGGATGTTTTTGTTTTGTCAAAAGGTTATATTTTGGAACACTTAAAACACAAGTAAATACGTACGCGAATTTCTCAAACATTGAAACAAATGAAGATTACAATTCAAATTTTCAGAAAATGCTTAATTTTGCATCAATAAAAGTTGACACAGATATCATGGCCTACTCTTTCGAAGTTGTAAATAACAAATACATTTTATTTATTTATTTATTATGAATTACAATACAATGTAAATTTATATTCTAATTTTGGGTCCAGGGATTGACCCGGGGTGACTAAGACCATTGTAGCTAGTTATTGCAGCAACAGACCAGAGCCTCTGGTGGGAATCGAACCCACAACCCCAACGCTGATAGCCGAGCACGCTACCAACCCGACTACCGGGGCGCTCTTAAAAAATACATATCTTTTTAAATATAAAATTGGGTTATTTTAACAAAACAAAAAAATTGTTTGGAATTTTGGCAGAACACTGTGTCTCTCTCTTTAATTTGTGTTTAAAATTAAATAAAATATTTTCTCCATTCACATCACTATCCTAAAATTTAGTTTTGTGGGCACCTTTGCAGCATTTCGGAAAAATTACAAAATTAAATCTTAATTTCTTGATTAAATTCCCAAATTGTCAGTGATATTTTATTTATACCTTATCTACAGTTTTCTCTTGTTCGGTGAAATTTGACGTAGAATATTTTTTCCATTCACATCATTCCCCTAAAATTCAGTTTTGTGGGTCATTTTAGCACCAATTGGCAAAAAGTACGAAATTAACCATAAAATGAATATTATGTTTGACTTATTTCTAACATTAAAGTTGAGTTTTGAGTTTTGGTGTACTCAGTGACTTATAGTAGAATTTTAAGGCAAATTTTTTGTAGAATATTTTGACCCGTTAGAACCCTGTTTTAGGGGTGTTTTTGCCCTTTTTCAAAAAGGCACCACAAAGACCCTTTTATTGAGGAACTAGAGGGTTAAAATGTTCAACAAAAATGTTCCCCGTAGTGTTTCAAGTAATATTGCTGAACACATCCTATACTTAAAATGTAAGGATCACAAGGTTTCAGGTTTTGTGGAAAGGCGGGAAAATATTGAACCCCTCTAAAATTACCACTATACGTAAACTTTCAATTATTATTTTTTGTTTTCCTCGGTGTAATTTGTTGTTTGTATTCTAATTTTCAATTACTAGAGTTTGGGGGTTTTCATTCAATTTTCTCATTGTAAGTAATTAAATTGATTCCCTATGTGACATTTTTTGGGGGAAACAATTTGATGTTTTTTTTTCATTTACGAGCAGCATTTCCGCTCCGCACAAAGGAAATTGTATAAAAATAATATAATATAATAATATCATGTAATCGCAATATCAGAGATTTTTCGCAAACAATTTACAAATTCTTGGAAATTTATTAATAAACAAAAGAGCTTAATTACTTCATCTGTCACCAGTGGCAGCGTAGCACAGCGCAGACTACCAGCTAGCATAGCATAAAATTGTATCTTCTTGTCATACGCACACTCACACATACGCCACACAGCCACAGATAGAGCCACACAAGGAGACAACTTTAAATCCATCTTGAACGAGCGACAAATGAAAATTTATATACACCCTGTGAATACGACAATTTAGAAACAATAAATTTAACAGCACAAGAACAACAGCAACAACAAAAAACGAGACACTTATGCACAAAAATATAAAAAGAATTTATATATTAAAAATGTATACACATACATATACATACATTCTCGTACACATACAAAGAATATTCGTGCTTGGTTATGGGACATTGCGTTCGCTAGTCGACTGGCCTATTTCCCAAGGGTTTAGTCTGCTTTACATATATACATTAGTCGGAGGGTTTTTTTGGAATTGTGACTTGTTGAAAGAATCTTCCTTGAGTGGGAAAATTAAATTATTTTCCAAGGAAATTTTCCAAAATAAGGATTCTGACATTCCGATTTAATGTTTGAAATCCTCAAACTGCGAGAATACCTTAATAATGGCCTACATCCTGCCAAAGGAATCAGAGTATATTGTTGACTAACCAACGACTACAGAAATAGTGAACTCAAGCTATGGCGCAAAGTGTATTATCAGCGGCAAAAAAACTCCCAAATTTCATGCGCCCAAATCTCGACTTTACTAATTTTACAAAGAACATTCCTTTTGAAAATATTCTAAAAGATTTTGCCAATATCGCGGCTTACTTAAGCTGTGAATGCATTTAAAGTTCATAAATGCTAAAATAGTTGAAAATTTCATCATAATAGAGATTATTTTATTAGGATGTATCTCGGAGACCATGTATCGTATTGACATTTCGTTTAGTTCGTAGGAAAAAAGAAGCTCTTGATGTGTTCTTTTGCACTTAAAAAAGTGTAATTACGTTTTCGCTTTCCCTTTCAGATGGTGGGTTACCTGAATGTTGCATTTATTAAGTATTGTTAAGTTTCTACAGTATAAAACTATATTCGCAAGGCCGGTCGATGCCTCGGCATTTACAAATATTGTTTAACTATTGTCTTATTTATTCATTTCAAAAAAGAATATTAAGCTTATAGCTGCCAACATTTTTATTACTGAAATGGTAAAATCTTCTAAGTCAAAATGACGCAATACTTTCTTCCATTTACTCTGTTAATGTATTTTGGAAAATTTATTTAAAGCATACTTTAGGGTAAGGTTTTATGGCATGGGATCGCATGTAAATATTGGGCCGATATTAATCTTCAGTTATTTATAAAGTTATAATAGCCGTTTGTCATCGATTAAAAAAAATAATTTTTAGTAAAAATTTCAAAAATCGTAAAAAACTAAAATTGTTTATTTTTATAAAATATAATCACTGATAATGATTTTTATTAACATATATTTTAAAACTAGCTGGACCCCGCCCGCTTCGCCAGACATAAAAACAAACGGTAAAATTAAAATCAGGTTTCATATTGTTTTTTCTTGTGATCGGTAATATATGCACCGCTTATAATCAAGGTACTTCCCTGAGATACTAAAGAAATGGATATGTTCCATGGATGGAATATTAAAGAACAGCACTTTAGTTTACGGCGAATAACGGAAGAAATGTCAAAAATCAAATTGATTTTAGGTTGACTGTGATTCTCCTCCTTTCCATTACAAAAACTAAAAACTTCCTGCGTAAAAAGAACTTACTTAATCGAATAGCTGGATTTCGAATGTACTACATTCAAAACACATAGAAAGTCAATCAAATTGGTCACTAATCAAACAACACAAAAACTTAAAAATTAATATAATTTCCGTTTTCTTGTCTTAAGTGGGCTTTTGACGAATGAATATTTTTTTTTTTGTAACCATTCTCTGCTAATGTAATTTTATAAAATTCAAATAAAAAATTCCCCATCCTTAAGATCCCGCCCACTTGTATATTGTCTAAGCAGGTTACAAATAAATTAACTAACAGACAATATAGGAATCTCGGTGTCGAATATAATCTTAAACAGTTTTTAATTTTGTATGGGAAGGGTCACGGCCACCTTCCGTCCATCTTTGCACAACTATTTACACTGGATCTACGCACACAAATTTTCAGCACTCTAGGTGTCCTAGAACTAGGGTTTGGGGTTTCCCGGACTTTTTTCATTTCCCGGGAAAACGGGAATGAAAAATTTCATTCCCGGGAATCCCGGGAATTCCCGGGAAAAAGTAATTTATTTATAGGAATGTTCAATATGGGTTAAAATATCAACATTTAATAAATGGTGTGTTTTTTTCAATTCTGCCATATTACAAATTAAAAACGAATGTTATTGTCAAAATATTTTACAAATTATTTTTCATTTTACAAATATTTTACTCTACACCTTTTCAAGATTATATTCGGAACATACAAATTTATATTGAGAAATGTAAATTCATATTATGGACATATAAATTCATAATGGGTAATGTAAATTTATAATAGGAACATGTTAATTCATAATGAGATATATAAATCATAATTCATTGAGAACAATTAATTCATAATAGGAACATACCAATTCATAATGAAATATACAAGTTTGTAATCAGAAAATCCAAATTCATAATCAGAAAATACGTTTTCATGTTCAGAAAATATGAATTTATAATGAGAAAATATAAATTCATATTGAGAAAATTTAAATTTATAATGAGAACATTGATAAAATACGTGTTTCTACGAAAATATCCATAGAAAAACGTACATACATAGCTTCGATTATAAATTTTAGAGTTCCTGATTATGAATTTATATGTTATAAATATATATTCCTGAATAAGAATTTATATTTTCTCATTATCAATTTGGATTTTCTCATTTTGTATTTATATATCTCATTATCAATTTGTATGTTCTTATTATGATTTTATATTTCTCAATATGAATTTATATTTCACATTACGAATTTACAGTGCTGATTGTGAATTATCATGCTCCTATTATGAATTTCAATTTCCTGTTATGAATTTACATTTCTCATCATGAACTTACATATTCTGATTATAAATTACATTTTCTCATTATAAACTTGAAAAGGTGTAGACTAATCGTCAGAATTGGACATTTATATCGCAGGTAGAAGTGACTGACTCCTACACTAGATTCAAAATTGAAAACGATTAAGGAAACAAATAACTCATATGACGGAGAATGTTATGACACATTTAATTTAGAATATTCATATATTTTATAGAATCAGGGGGGAATATTCTAAACTGTAAAAACAATAGAAACATAAAAAATTAATATTAATTTAATAAATTAATAAAAATGAGAATAATAGTCCAGTCATTAATTCTTATAAAGGGCCGTTTAAATACACCGTAGCATATATTTATATTCCTATTAGATTTCTTTTGAAAGTTTCCAGGCGAACAATTTTTATTGTATTCCTATTTTTAGACCATTTATTTCTGGCTACATATGTAAAATAAATTGTTCTTGAAGAATATGTTCACCTCGATTATTCTAGGAAAACAAGAAAATGTACATTATGTAAGCCGTAGTATTGTCGGCATGATATTTTTATTTCACAATAAAGATCCTGCAAATAGCCTCACAGAAAGTTTTTATTCCCCTAGCTAGGTTTCGCATAAAATGGCTATTTAGCGAATTTAAAAAGTTTTGTTTGTAGTAATATAATATAAAGAAATACTCCACAAATACTCATTATTGTCAGTAATGTATGTATTTACATTTATATGAATTTGAAATACATCTAAAAATTCAAATTTATATAGTAACATTAAATTATTGATCAACATAATAAATAAATTATTTTTTTAATATTTCCCGTATTCCCGGGAAATTGAAAAATTTTTCCCGGGAATTCCCGTCCAAATTTTTCCGGGAATTCCCGGGAAAAACGATTCGGGAATTCCCGGACCCCAAACCCTACCTAGAACTGACAATATTCAATAATAGGTTTTAACTTCGTAAGGGAGGTGTCACGCCCACTTTTCCAATACCGGCCATTTTTGGCACAGCTACGCATATTGATGCTAGATGCACTTGTACAAAATTTCAGGACTCTAGGTTTCATAGAACCGACAATATTCAAAATTGGGTTTTAACTTCGTATGGGAGTTACCACGCCCACATTCCACACAACTGCCAACATTGATGCTAGATGCACTTAAGCAAAATTTCAGGACTCTATGTTTCATAGAACTGGCGATATTCAGTAATAGGTTTTAACTTCGTATGGGAGGAGCCACGCCCACTTTTCCAATAACGCCCATTTTTGTCACAACTATGCTGACTAACAATTAGTGAACTTTCAAGACTCTAGATGCAACAATACTCCGAATATGCTAATTTATAAAAAACGAATAAAACCCCAATTTGTGTGGTGCCACGCCCACTGAAAATATCAAAAATTTATATAGCCTATTTTCACCACCGGTTCAGCATGAACATTAAAATTCTCTGAAAATTTCAGTAAGATCGGTCCAGTAGTTTAGGCTGCTATAAAGAACAAACAAACAAACACAGATTCATTTTTATATATACAAGGTCTTCCAACAAGAAGTGTTATTTTGAATCATCCGGTATTTCGGTAGCTGCCACTTTTGAAGCTTTTATTCTTTGACATTTGACAAGTTGAAACTACGCCATTACTAAAAATGAAACGATACACGCTTCAACCACACACTGAAATTATTAAAATTCATGAATGAAAATGATCCGGAATTCCATCGAAAAATCATCTTGATTGATGAGGCCCATTTCCACCTCGGTGGCTACGTCAGCAAGCAAAATTGTCGTGTCTGGGGCTCGGAAAACCCAAGAGTTATTGTTGAGAAGCCTCTCCATCCTCATCGTTTGACTGTTTGGTACAGTTTATGGTCCGTCGGGGTCATTGGACCTTACTTTTTCGAAAATGAGGTTGGATCAACAGTTACGGTGAATGGATTGCGCTATCGAGAGATGATTAATTATTTGTTATGGTCGGAGTTGGATGGTATTGATCTGGACAACGTTTACTTTCAACAAAACGGTGCTACGTACCACACAAGCAACGAAACCATTGCTCTTTTACGAGAAAAGTTTCCGGACCATGTTAACTCTCGAAGAGGTGATCACAATTGGCCACCGAGATCTTGTGATTTAACACCTTGTGATTTCTTCCTTTGGGGCCACGTGAAAGATAAGGTCTACGCCAACAGTCCAGCGTCGATTCAAGACCTCAAAGATAGAATTCGCGAGGCTATCGGGGACATAGGGCTGCCACTTTGCGATATGGTTCTGGAAAATTTCATGAAAAGTATATGGTCCTGTAAGCGTGTTCGTGGTGGTCATTTGGCTGATGTTGTTTTTCATTATTAACGGCTTACCTTCCTCTTTATTATGAAATAAACATCCGATCATTTATCTCAAAAAAGGCATTTTTCTTTGAATACCAAAATAACACCTCTTATTGGAAAAGCCTGTATATAGATAAGAAATTTATGACGTTTTTTTATTTTAACTTACATGGGAGGTAGGCGTGGTTGGTCGATCTAATTGGGGATGCGTGTGAAATTTCATGGTCCTAGCTCTATTTCTTCTAATTTTCTTCTTCTAATTTTTGCCGATGAAGCCACCACTGTGTGGTGGCTTCATCGACGACAGAGTCGTACTTCCCCAGAATCTAGCCAATCCTGGTATCTTGCAATGACTTTTGCATACGACTCCACAATCAAATATTATCAAAATCGTAGATGGACTTGTTCCCACGTAAGGACCCATATCTATGCATGTACATATTTCCCTACATTTTGTCGTTCTATTGAAGCATATGCGTACGTAAATGAAGACAATAGATGTCCTGGATGTATAGTCCTGTTATACGTACGTGTGTGTGTGTATTAACACACATATAAATATTTAGTAGTCGTAGTAGCATTGTTGTGCGTGAGTGAGCGGATGTGTGTTCTACCCACACTCACGCACCCATGTATATGCAAAATGAAAATTTATGTGGTAAACAACAACAGCAGCAGCAACAAAAAATACAAATACAAAAAATGAATTCTGAAATGCCATCAAAATCAACCATGAAACATAAATTTTACATCAAAATTTAAATTCATAAACTTCCTGTTGTTATTTAAATTGACTGCGTGTGTGTGTGTGTCAGTGTGTGTGTCCGTGGAACATAAAATGTTTCACAAATATATCAAATAAGTGAAAATATACATAATAGTATTTCACTTTCCTTTCCCTCCCTTACGATATCTCCCCCGCTCCCAATACCACTCTCTCTCGCCCACCACTCAGCAACCGGATACATTGTAAAACTGAATGATTGGATAGAGAAGAAAAACAGAACTTCGTAAACCGGAAGTATGCAAAGTAATGGGAAGTAAGACACTCTCTTATTCCAGCTAGGCGATGAATTCAAAGAAATGAATAAATCTCATTTTAATGGAATTTAACAAAGACTACAACAGGCCAACTTTAAAGTGTATCCTGAAGTATTATCAAGGATATTATTAAGGCACACAGCAAAGTTAATATTGGGCAAGTGTTAGTTAAATCGTTATTAACACAATCTACATTCATATAATTGAACTAGAATCATTCACGAATTGAGTTGCAAACATTTCAATATTGTCTTTGCTACCATTTGTATATTGTCACCCCACACGAAGTAGGGTGGGCCATTTAAAATTCTAAATGTAACTACGGATTACTTTGACTTTGAAAAGTAGAATAACATTCATTTTTATTTTCAGGTTTATCTTTGACATTTGCAAAATGGGACGCTATACGCTCGAACAGAATTGGGAAATATTAAAAACTTACTTCCAAAGTAGTGAATCTTTAACGCAAACTGTAAGAAATTTATGTGGATAACTTTCGAGAAGAGATCGGCCATCAGTTCAGGCTTCATGAAGCTAATTTTCATATTCGCTAATTTTTCGTTCAGAGAACCCACACGTGACTATTGAGATGCCAATGCATCCACAACGAGTCAATGTTTGGTGTGGATTCTGGGCTGTCGGCATCATTGGTCCATATACTGAAAATATAATCTTTCATTATTAATTGACAATGTTCAACCTTTCCATTAAATCCAGACATTTTAATAAATAATCAGTACTAAGAGTTAGTAAGCCTTGGACTTGTTCAGCTTCTAAAAGAAATTCCTTCGGGTTACCTCACATATATGATTCAAATCTCCATGTCAAAAGAAATCCAATGGACATATGTGTCAGTTAGAATGATAGTGATCTAAGTCAAAAATCCAAAAAAATTAGATATCCCAATTTTTCTCTATAGTTTGATCACATCTCTAATTTAAGAACTTTTATTTTGGACATTTATAAAAATATACCCTTACAATGACATTTCTTATTTTATGCACTCCAAAATTGTCTTTAGTGTTAGTTTGAAAGTGATCTAAGTCACACTATATCCACTAATATTGATGTGTGGCGATGCAAAACAAACATTTTTGTGCTTCAGTGGAAAATTTTTCAATTGACTCAAACATAAACCATTGCATATCTCAGCGCAATCTAAATTTCTATTTTTAAGCGGTGATCGGGACAAAGGAATAAATATGGTGTACAGCCCTTTAATTACGTAAACAAGGAACATAAATGCATATTTCAAAATTATTACTTATAATGAGAATGCGGGACGACAAGAGATAAACGTGGAAGAAATAAAAAACATGCTTTTAGGGGTGAAACGAGGACACATGTAATCTACAGTGATTTCTAAAAATGTGTAGTTTTTGGGAAAGAGTTATAAAATGGCCGCCTGTATCTAGAAATCTGAGATCGAGGGCTCTGATAGATACGAAGGGAGTGCAGCTAAATAGTGCAATTCGACAAGTGCAGTGAGTGCTATCTAATAGGAGGTTTCCAAATTACTATTTAGAAAATTCAATCCAATACAGAGATGGATAAAACTGATAACAAATAACTGGCTTTTCTGCGTGCGAAGTAGCGGGTAGCAATTAGAGTAAGCTGAGATAAAAAAATGTCATACCAAAAAAAAGCAAAACCGCTTGCTTGTCAAATAAAACGGTCCATTAACTATAATTGTCTTGATCATCAGGCCTAACCCCTAGAGTCATATTAAGAATATAAATATACTTTATATTGTAACTAGCAAATACCCGCTACATAGTATGTGGAAAATGGTATGGTGTTGACAGTATTTTGTCTCGGTATTCAAACTGTTTTTATACCCTACACAACTTCGTGGAATAGGGTATTATAAGTTAGTTTTCCGCCAAATGTTTGTAACACCAATAAAAAATCGAGCTAGACCCACCTTTAAGTATACGGATCTGCCTAGAATCACCAGCTGAATCGATTTACCAATGTCTGTCTGTCCGTCCGTCTGTCCGCCTGCTGTCCATCTAAGCTTTTTCGCACTCTACAGGTCGCAATTGTTGTCCGATTATCATGAAATTTGGCAGAAGTTACTTTTTTTGGCCAAGGACGATCGCTATTGAATTTGGAGGAAATCGGTTCAGATTTGGATATAGCCCCCATACAAATATCGCTCCCGATTTGACTTTTTCCGCTCTAGAAACCGCATATTATTCCCAATTTTCTTTAAAATTGGCACAACATATTATAATTGAAGTAGAAACACCTATGCCGAAAGTGGGTAAGATCGGTTCAGATTTAGATATAGCCCCCATACAAATGTCGCTCCCGATTTGACTTTTTCCGCTCTAGAAACCGCATATTATTCCCAATTTTCTTTAAAATTGGCACAACATATTATAATTGAAGTAGAAACACCTATGCCGAAAGTGGGTAAGATCCGTTCAGACTTAGATATAGCCCTCATGCAAATGTCGCTCCCTATTTCACTTTTTCCGCTTTAGAAAACGCCTACTGTTCACGATTTTCTTTAAAATTGGCACAACATTTTATAATCGAACTAGAAACACTTATGGTGAAAGTGGGTAAGATCGGTTCAGATTTAGATATAGCCCTAATACAAATGTCGCTCCCGATTTGACTTTTTCCGCTCTAGAAACCACATATTGTACCCGATTTTCTTTAAAATTGGCACAACATCCTATAATCCAACCACAAACACCTATGGTGAAAGTGGGTAAGATCGGTTCAGATTTAGATATAGCCCCCATACAAATGTCGCTCCCGATTTAACTTTTTCCGCTTTAGAAACCGCATATTATTCCCAATTTTCTTTAAAATTGGCACAACATATTATAATTGAAGTAGAAACACCTATGCCGAAAGTGGGTAAGATCCGTTCAGACTTAGATATAGCCCTCATGCAAATGTCGCTCCCTATTTCACTTTTTCCGCTTTAGAAAACGCCTACTGTTCACGATTTTCTTTAAAATTGGCACAACATTTTATAATCGAACTAGAAACACTTATGGTGAAAGTGGGTAAGATCGGTTCAGACTTAGATATAGCCCCCATACAAATGTCGCTCCCTATTTCACTATTTCCGCTTTAGAAACCACATCTTGTACCCGATTTTCTTTAAAATTTGAACAACATCTTATAATCCGACTAAAAACACTTATGGTGAAAGTGGGTAAGATCGGTTCAGATTTAGATATAGCCCTCAGATAAATGTTGCTCCCGAATGTTAAACCGATTTTGCCAAACTTTACATATTAAATTTCGTCAATAAACATACATGGTGAAAGCGGGTCACATCGTTCCAGGTTTCAATATACATTTTTTGTCAAACACATACATTTACAGGATGCAAAAATCCTTCCCGATTTCACTTTTTTACCGAATTGAATTGTAATGAGATAGAAAGTCCGTCCGTCTTTAGCCTTTCCTTACTTGTTTGGGAGATGTCCATATGTCCATACTTTGGTATAACCCAAATGGGGCCCCATTCTGATCTATTACAGCTCTAGAAACTACATCTTACATTGAATCTTCAATTTTGCAGATCATGATATTTTTCAACTAGGAATACCTACCGTGAATGAGAAATATTTAGGCCCATGTTTTGGACCAGGCCCATAATGTTGTTATAGGCTCCCTTTTGAAATGTCGGTCCGATTCATCCTATTACTACTGTATAATTTGTATTTGTCTGTCGGATAATTGGATCAATTACCATATTATTGACCATATTATTAACCATATTCGTTAAATATGACTAAAGATGAATTTATAGTAATTTGTTTAATTTGTTTCGTGTGAGATGTTCGAATGCACCGGCATCACAATAAGAAAATATCAAACGGCATAGCCTACTCTTGATGCTGTGGGCTGTGCTAGACCATGAAATTTGGCAACCAATAGCTAATTTCGTACACAGGCTAGATGGTTCTCAACAAACGGGGTCTGAGATGAATGTGTAGCAAACGCATATAATGTTGTTATAGGCTCCCTTTTGAAATGTCGGTCCGATTCATCCTATTACTACTGTATAATTTGTATTTGTCTGTCGGATAATTGGATCAATTACCATATTATTGACCATATTATTAACCATATTCGTTAAATATGACTAAAGATGAATTTATAGTAATTTGTTTAATTTGTTTCGTGTGAGATGTTCGAATGCACCGGCATCACAATAAGAAAATATCAAACGGCATAGCCTACTCTTGATGCTGTGGGCTGTGCTAGACCATGAAATTTGGCAACCAATAGCTAATTTCGTACACAGGCTAGATGGTTCTCAACAAACGGGGTCTGAGATGAATGTGTAGCAAACGCACCGATAATTTATATACTTCCTACCCTAATAAATATATAAAAACTATATAACATTCATAGAAACAATATGCGGCACGGTTAGGGGAAAATATCTCAAAGTGTTGCCCATCCTCCATCGCATTGTTGGCTTTTTATTATGAGATAGCAAAATTGTTATTGTTTTCGACAAACTTTAACAGGGAAGGGTAGTTCTTGGGAGGAGTAATAGAGGGAGAATAAAATTTAGCAATATTTGCCACAAAAGAATCCATTTTGTTACTCTCGCCACACTTATCATACCTTTACGTCAGACGACTAGAAGCTGTTCAACGTGAATGTGAGAGTGTGCGTGTGTGTGAAAAAGCTATAAAATTATGACTGACTGTAAATATTTAAAATATGCCTCGACACAAAAATCATCGTGACAAAAGCGGAAATTTATAAAATGCGTATGAATAACACACATATATACACACTGTGTGTGTTTGCGTGTATTGTTTCTCTATGTAGTTGTAGGTATTTATGTACGCACACATGCCTGCCTACATAATCACACATGTGTGCATGTGTGTGATCCTTTGCATGGATTACATTTGGAGTGTACTTTAACAAATATTTTAATAGCATTATGTGAACACAACTCAACGGCATCAGAGGCAGCAGCAACAGCGCCAGTAACAACAACTCAACAACTACAATGCCAACATAACAACAGCAAAAACAACAACATGAACCGTAATAATAATAAAGTTTTTTCATTCCTTGGCTTAGCCTACATCAAGGACCTTTTCAAACAACGCACACACACACACAGTCACACTCTCTCAACCACATACACACACACAAATGAACTCGCACTTCGTTTCCGGTACTGACACGTATTCACTGACTCAGCAATCACTCATTTGGAGAATTTTAAGGATCTGGCATCGTCACATCGTCACACAGTGGTTCAATGTCATCCAACAAAAAAATGTCATGCAACAAAATAATAAAAAAACAAAAACTTGGCTGAAATAAAGGGGATTTTGGGCATTTAGATATGAAAATGACAGTAAGAAGTTTTTATACTTGATAGCCGAAACTTCTTTATAAAAAAATCTCTAACAAATAGTGTCATGACTTTTACGTTTATCATAGATATTTATACCCTCCACTAGGGTATTATGTCCTTCTGCATTTGTTTGTAACATCCAAAAGGAAACGAGATAGGTCCATAGGTTATTATAAAAATCGGCTTAGAATCACTTTCTGAGTCGATTTAGCAATGTCCGTCCATCTATTGTTGTTATCAAAGTACAAATGGCAATTATGCACTGGATTTGCTTCAAATTTGGCAAACACCTTATAATTCAGCTAGAACACATCTATGGTGAAAGTGAGTCAAATCAGTTCAGATTTATATATAGCTGCCTCATAAATGTCGCTCTCGATTTGACGAAAATAAATTGCTGCAGTCACCCAACCAAAAATTAAGATTGGACTGTTTAATGATGATCTGCAAAATATTTCGTCACTGGGTCATGCCACCTGTGAGCTTAATGCTCCTGAAAACACCTCTAAAAATCATGTTTTCCCGTGTATTTTTTTATGTTGCATTTTTGTCGACATTTTTTTCTGACTTAATAGACCCTGGGAAGCACTTTAAATATTTTTTTTATTCTTGTCTTAGAATAACTCATACGTCTTATTATTTGAAGTTTAGATAAATTGTGGGTTTTCAAAGTGACAGCCACAAACTCATATTTCTTGGTGATATTTTGTAAAAGGTGTTATAAAAAATAAATAAAGGGAATCAATACCTGTCGAATGATGCCTAAATGATGAATATCGGACGATAAATGACGTCACTGACTCCATATTTCTGAAATAATTTAATACAGGAGATGGTTTTTCACAGCCAACCTGTTCAAACACTTTTTACAAAAGCGAGCGCTGCGACGTCAATTTCTTTCCGATGATCATCATATAGGCATAATCCGAAGGTATTGACAAATTTTTACATACAAATTTTTTAAATCCATTATCTCTTACGTACACAGTGCAAGATGTACGATATCAACCCAGGCAAAAAGCATCACCCGAAAAGTGAAAAAGATGTTCATCTGGTGATTCGGAAGTAGTGAAAATTGGGATCTTCACCAATTTAACATGGAGTTGTCATAGGAGCGATGTCCCTTATTTTGGGAGACTTAAAAGTTATTTTAAAGTGTTGCAAAGGAACCACTTTTTCACTTGTTTCCATTTCTGTTTTAAAAAATCCGCCGCTACCGGGATTAGAACATCTCAGCTATTCTCTGTTTTGAGTGCTGAATAACTCATAGTATGAGTTAATGTATAACGCAAATTAATATTAAATTAAATTCGCATTAAATAAATTAACACGACTAATTTTACTGATAGTATGTATAGTGTTAATAATTAATAAAAAAACAAGTAAAAACGGCGTTAAGTTCGGCCGGGCCGAACTTTATATACCCTCCACCAGAGTAATATTACAGGAAAATATAATTTTTTTAATATAATCAAACCAAAACAAATACAAATATTAAAAAAAATATAAATATTTTAATTATTTCAAGCCATTATTTATTTCAAATCAAAAAATAAATATTCTTATTTTATATTTTCAAAAAGCTTAAATACCATAAATATTGGTAGATAGTGGGTGCTACAGTTGGTTGTATTTCCATTCTATTTTAATTCCAAAAGTACAAATTTTGAAAATCCATTATCAGACGTACATAGTGCAGAATAACCTAACCTGATTCAACCAATTTTTGCCTTAAAAGAAAAATTACGAATTTGGAAAAAACTTCTTTATTTTGCGTGTCTATGCAGCAAGAGGAATGTATACACCGAATTCCATGATTCCAGCAGCGCCCATTTGGTTGGTACCATTTTTACCCCCTTGACGTTTCTACGCAAATAGAATTTCATCAATCTAGCTGTAGTCGTTTAGTTGGTACTATTTTTATCCCTCTGTACCATTGTATCCTTTGAAAGTATGAATTTCGAAAAATCCGTTTGTTTTTCGTCTCTACGCAATCAGTGGAATGTATACTCCAAATTGCATGACTCTAGCTGCGGTCATTTGGTTGGTACTATTTGTATCCCCTTTTTCATTTTAACCCCAAAAAGTACGAATTTCGAAAAATCTGTTTATTTTAACGCAATTTCTACGCAATCAGAGGAATGTATACACCGAATTTCATTATTCTAGGTGTAGCCGTTTTGTTCGTACCATTTTTATCCATCCGTACCCATTATATCCCTTGAAAGTACTATTAAAAAAAAAAACTTTTATTTTTCATATCATCGTAGTCAAAGGAATGTATACTCCGAATTTCATGGCTCTAGCTGCGGTCATTAGATTGGTACTATTTTTATCCCCTTTTTTCATTTTAACCCCAAAAAGTACGAATTTTAAAAAACCCGTGTATTTTACTTATCTATGCAATCTGAGGAATGTATACACCGAATTTCATTATTCTAGGTACAACCGTTTGGTTGGTACCATTTTTATCCATCTATTCCCATTTTACCCCTTAAAAGTACGAATTTGGAAAAAATTCTTTTATATTATGTATCTACTCAATTAGAGGAATATACACACCGAATTTCGTGTTTCTAGCTGTTGTCGTTTAATAAGTACCATTTTTATCCCTTTTTTTGCCCCATTTCACCCCCTTCAAATAAGAATCACTTTATCGTGCACGTTTTTGCTATAAGGGAATGCGCAAAGATAAACAGACATATTCAAAAAAACATGCTTAAATACGCTAAAATATTGGGGATTATTATGGGTATTTTTAGTCCTTATGAGGGAAAAATTTTTCCTTTTGGACCGATTTCGCCCCGATACGCTAAAATATTGGGGATTATTATGGGTATTTTTAGTCCTTGTGAGGGAAAAATTTTTCCCTTTGGACCGATTTCGCCCTGTTTCAATCCCAACCGATCTACGACTATAGGACGTATTTATAGAAAATTTGAAAGTTCTAGCTCCTTTCGTTTAGATGCTAGCGTGCTTTCAACAGCCGGACGGACGGACGGACATGGGTAGATCGTCTTAGAATTTTATGATGATCAAGAATATATATACTTTATAGGGTCTCAGGTCGATATTTCAAACGGAATGACAAAGTTAGTATTTCCTCATCCTGGAGGTGGAGGGTATAAAAATATTTGAAGAATATTAAAAAATCAATAAATTGGCAATTTTTTAAGAAAAAATGTTTGAATTGTCAAAAATAAACATTGTTTATTTATAAAAGTAATAAAAAACAAAAAAAAAAGTTTTTTCCCCAGCCACGATTCGAACCCGAGAATCTCTACGTGTAAAGCGGACACCTTACCTCTGTGGCCTCTTACTAAAAATTCGCTCCCATTCATTGGTGAAAATGCTATTAGTAAAATGTTACATATTATCGACTTTTTTGGAAGGTGTTTAAAAGAAATTCCTCCAAAGCCGGAAAAATTCACATTTGGTTTTTGAGATGGGACGAAAATGTGCTTCCTACGGAAGTACTTCCACTTCTTTGCTGGGAACTTCATAATTGTAGCCATTTGCTTGCTACCAGTCTTTTTATCACTTTTCGTATTTTTGCCGTAAAAGTAAAAAATAAAGAACGTATTTGGAAAAATATTTTTATTTTGCGAGTCTATGCAGTCAGAGGAATGTATACACCGAATTCTATGATTCTAGTCGTTTATTAGGTACAATTTTTATCCCACCATTCCAATTGTATCCCTTGAAAAAAACGAATTTGGAAAAACCATTTTATTGTTCGTGTCTACGCAATAAGAGGAATGTATACACCGAATTTCATTATTCTAGGCGCAACCGTCTGGTGGGTACCATTTTTATTCCTCTATTACAATTTTACCCCTTAAAAGTACGAATTTAGAAAAAATACTTTTATTATGTGTATCTACTCAATTAGAGAAATATACACGCCGAATTTCGTATTTCCAGCTGTTGTCTGTTGTTTGATAGGTACCATTTCTATCCCTTTATGTCCCATTACCCCCTACAAATAAGCACGTTTTGTTATAAAAGGGGAATGTGCATATCCAATATCAAGTAAATCAGACATTTCAATATGCTAAAATACTCTAAATATTAGGGGTTATTTTCAGTCCTTATTTTCCCCTGTTAACCGATTTCGCCTATTTGCAATCCCAACCGATCTACAACTACGTATTCTGGAAACATCTGTACGCCCTAGGACGGACGAACAAGACTAGATCGTCTTAGAATTTTATGACGATCAAGAATTTATAGAATATATATACTTTATAGTATTACAAACGGAATGACAAACTAATTATACCCCATCCTGGAGGAGGAGCGTATACAAAATTAGCCAGAAAAATAGTTTTTCTAATATATTTTTCGTCGAAATTTTTCTTTCAAAGTGTTATAGTATAAATCTTTGCCAAGTCCTAACTCCTTTCGTTTTTTTGATTTCGTGCCACAGTGCGTCTTACACTGACATCTTCACCATCAGCGACCGGCAGCAGCACCATAACCATCACCATCACCATACTCGGGATAATTGGGGATATTAAAATTAGAAATGGTTTTCTCCCACAGCCGGAATTTGAATAGACAAAGAGCATATTTGAATAACTACGAACCGCATAAACTCGACTACTCCGTACATGAATAATATCTTCCAACCACCATCATCTCCATCATCACCCACACCACCATCGCCATCAGCATGACTACCGTCTGCGTGACTCCGGCCCAGTAATCCTGTGTCAAGTATTTACCCGGAATTACTTAATATTTCTTAAAGTGCTTCTTAAAACAAAACATCAACAGCGACAACAACACAAAAATGCGAAAAACACAGGAAAAGGAGAAGAAAAGAAAGAACTTTCAACTTCTTCCGTCTTCTTCTTCGTCATAATTATTCCTACACGCCAAAGATGACGAAAACATGTTAAGTAATTGTCATCTGTATGAGCAGAATGAATGAATGTCCTCTCTCAACCATGTCGAGATTATGATGTTTGTATGTAACACCGTGACGGAGGAGTTCATCGTGGAGTGGGAGCATTTAGGTTGTGACCAATTTGTCGTCATGATTTTAGTTTTCAACTTGGAGTTGGAGACATTTTCCGTTCATGTTGCTGGTGGTGGTGACGGTGATGTTGGCGACTTAAAGGTCAACTGTTGTAGCATTCATTACGAAATGAATGGACAAATTTTGCCGAAATTTTAGTGTTAATATGATGAAGGCTATGGCATGACAGACAAACCAAGGTAAAGCCGGGAAAAGCTTTATAAAACGACAAATGCAAAAAGTGTGATGATAGGAAAAGAGAGATTTTTTTAAATCATATAAGGGCAAGTTACTGAAAGGTTCAGATGTCACGAAAATAAGAGCTTGTGGATTTTTAACAGGCAATGTAAAACTGACTAAATTAAAAATGAGATGTTAAGCTAAATTTTTTGTGCAATAACACAAAAAACACATAAAATTTAAAAATGTAGTGATGCAGTTTTGTAGAAGAATCCATAAATTGTATCCCAAAAAACGTTTATATGTCTTTGAAATAATGGTTCAAAATATTGAAAATTGTTTACGTACTTCTATAGTGTTTGTACGTAAGATAATTTTAGTGCTCTGATTTAAATATCGATTTTTTTCAAATAAAGCCTTTTGTATTAAAAAAATATATAAAGTTCTCTCATATGGTTTAAAATATATGATAGAATAAAATTTGCTCTATAATGTGCCATGATTGCAAACTTCCTTGGAAGAAAAAAAGGTTGATCGGTGCTTACGCTATAATAAAATGAAAGATAAGACCCCATACTATCAATTAAAAAGAATAAAGTTTAAATAATTAATAATCATTTAAAAAATCATAAAATTGGTCTCCAAATTCATGAAATTTTTAATTTTAAAGATATGTAAAAAGATAAAAGATTATAGAAATTATAGAAAGTGTGATGAAGTTGCAACAAATACAGATGTTTTTCATCGACTTCTAGTATCGTCAGATCCTTTTATAAGTAGCATTAGATGTCAACCCCGTAAACAGGTTCTGGAACTTGATGATATAGTTACAGAAATGATAGATGATGAATAAAAGTCTATATTTAAAAGCATGTACTGAAATTTATTTATAAAATTATTGGTTTTGCTAAAGAAACAAAAAGCTTTGGGAAAAAATATAATATGGGTTATATAAAAGGTTATGTGCCAAATTTCAAAAAATGTGGGCCAAAAATGAATTTGGGTTCTATGGGCGGTGGGCATGGTTAATTTTAATGAAACTTTATTTTATTCTTAATTGGGGTAATAAAAGGCTATATGCCAAATTTCAAACATTTTGGAAAAAAATACATTTTGGGTTCTATGGGCGGTGGGTACTGGGCGTGGCCAATTTTGATGAAACTTTATATTTTTCTTAATTGAGCTAACCAAAGGCTCAGTGAAAATTTTCAACATTCTACGGGCACTCCTTATAATTTTGCCAAATTTTGTATGAACAAATCCCTCTGTGGGGCGGCTTGATTTTGTGTATTTTTGACGTGTAGTACTTACAATTTCCTTTGACAGAGAGAAAACTTTATGTCATTACCCAGCAGCGGAAAGAAAAAATGCTATGTTTTTTTAATTTCCAAATTTTAAAAATATTAAAAAAACATAGTAATTTTATAGGCCCACTCCAACCAAGCCTCAAAATTTACAGAGTAAATAGATGTTTAAATATAATTTTTTTCCGGGGAAATCGAAGAGTACAAACAATTAAAAAAATAAAGTTTAAATTTATTTTTGGTTTTCCAAATTTTCAAAATATTAAAAAAATTATTAATTATTATAGGCCCACTTTCAACCAAGCCTTAAAAAAACGAAAAGTGCATACAATTAAAAAATAAAGTTTTAATTTAAAAAATCAAAATTTGAATACAAAAACATTGCGAATATTTTTTCTGAAAGTACTTCTCAAAAAATTAAAAAAAGGATATCCAATTGAATATCCAATGTTATGAGCAAAATACGAGTAATCAGAAAAAACTCCAAGTATACAAGGGGGTGTTTTTAAGTGGGTACTAAAAATGTAAAAAAAATGAAGGAAATCAAAAATATATGTAGGATCGGACCAAGTCGGACAGACTACGTACAGGAGAACTACACGTGGACTACACGAGTGGACTAATGTACTAAGGAATACAACTCTGTTAGGTCTACTTAGTATACGACAAGGACGGCAGAATGGCATTTGAAGAAGAGAAAGGGACAACGAATATCTATGACGTGACGAATACGACATATAGTTGTAGATCGGTTGGGATTGCAAATTGGCGAAATAGATCCACTGGGAAAAAATCCCTCACAAGGACTGAAAATACCCCTAATATTTAGAGTATTTCATCTTGTTTTTATACACTCCACGAGAGTATTATGTCTTTGTGCATTTGTTTGTAACGCCCAAAAGGAAGCGAGATAGACCCATTCTTAAGTATACCGATCGACTTAGAATCACTTTCTGAGTCGATTTAACAATGTCCGTCTGTCCATCTATTGTTGTAATCAAATTACAGGTCGCAATTATAGTCCGATCTTAACAAAAATTGGCACAAATAAGTTTTGTGGATCAAGGACGAGCGCTATTTAATTTGAGGCAAATCGGTTCAGATTTAGATATAGCCCCCATACAAATGTCGCTCCCGATTTGACTTTTGCCGCTTTAGAAACCACATATTGTACTCGATTTTCTTTAAATTTGGCGCAACATCTTATAATCCAACTAGAAACGCATATGCAGAAATTAGGTAAGATCGGTTCAGATTTAGATATAGCCCCATACAAATGTCGCTCCCGCTTTGACATTTTCCGCTCTAGAAACCCCATATTGTACTCGATTTTCTTTAAATTTGGCACAACATCTTATAATCCAACTAGAAACACATATGCAGAAATTAGGTAAGATCGGTTCAGATTTAGATATAGCCCCCATACAAATGTCGCTCCCGATTTGACTTTTGCCGCTTTAGAGACCACATATTGCACTTGATTTTCTTTAAATTTGGCACAACCGCTTATAATCCAAGTACAAAAACTTATGGTGAAAGTGGGTAAGATCGGTTCAGATTTAGATATAGCCCAAATACAAATGTTGCTTCCAAATGTTTAACCGATTTTGGCCAAACTCTACATATTATATTTCGCCTATTTCGTTCCAGATTTCAATATACCCCCATACATATGTTCTTTCCGATTTATCATTTTTTGTCAAACACGTACATTTACAGGATACAAAAATCCTTCCCGTTTTCGCTTTTTCACCGAATTAAATTGTATACGGATAGAAAGTGGAGTGTATCATAGAGTCGGCCCCGCCCGAATTTTGCCTTTTCTTACTTGTTTTTTTAATATGTCTGCTTATAAATATGTACTTATAAAAAAGTTGTGCCGGTCACGCCATAGAATTTGGAAGTAAGTTTTTAATATTCCCCAATATAGGTCGAGCGTATATTGTCATATTTTGAAAATGTCAAACATTAAACTGCAAAACTAATCGGTAGTTCAAATTAAAAATGGCCCACTCTATTTTATAAAGGCTGTTAGAATATTGCAAATAATAATAATAATCCATGTGGTTGTAATCCCTTGCTCAAATACATACTTATAAATAACCCAACATTGAAGTTTACATTTTTTGGGTTGAGATTTAATTCTGTCCTCAACAGCCACCACCCTAAATCCTTTTGCGAAATCCTTCCAGGGACGTGGTGAGGTATGTACGTTCATTTGCTATTCATAAACCGCACATCAATCAATAAACCGAGTCTCCTTCTGTTTCGTGTCGGTGCATGCAAAGCATGTCATGCAGGATAAAGTTGTGAAATCCTGCCGATAAGAATAAATCTGAAACCACAATCATAACTTCGTCCCCTCGCAGCCCGGCACAACTCAACACCCGCCGCCCCGTGCGGATTAAGTAACACTGTCGTGAACATATTGCCCGAAATCGATGTCCTCTTAAGTAACTGAGCATCCTCAGGCCACATGGATTTACTGCTGGCCAGCAGCCGCCCGCAATGGCCCGGCAGAAAACCGCACCATAACTCTCAACATCTGAGTCACTTTGATCCATCCTTGGCCGAGCAGACCACAATCTTCGTCCAAACACACATTTATTTGGATTCTCTCCAATTGCGAGCTGCTGCTGCCGTCGCCACCACCACTGCTGGCGCTGCTGTTGTTGTTTTTGTTCCAGTTATCCTGCTGTCCTTTATGACAGTTTTTATCCGCATTGTCATAATTTGTCCAAGTGGCAGTAATTTGTGCAGTCGTTCCATATGTCCACTACACATTCCGCCGCTGTGATGAATGTCCTCCCATTCAAACATCACTTAAGTTGCGCCGTTCTAACTCTCTGCTGTCCTCGTCGTTTTTTCTTGTTCATGTTTCTCATTCACTCTGTCACTCTCGTTTGTTTTTATGTTTTTGCAAATTAAATTAAATTAAAATTGCTTGTTGTCATTAGTGTTGTTGTAGAAATAGTTGTTGCCGTACTCTTGTTAGCCACGTTGAACGAGGGCAGCAGCAGCGCCAGCACCACTGGATGGTAGTTAGTTATGCGCTCTCTAGCTGATTTTCAAATTTGGCGCCAACATTTGGTTTCAGCCAAACTGCTGAGCCAGGGACGAATTGGTTCACAGCGAAATGCGTATGACTTCAAGAGGTTCCAAGCTGTCGGAGGCTTGTATGCATTCTAGCAACAAAGCTCTCGTACAGTGGAGTAAATTTATATGGTGGGGTTAGAAAAAACCGGTTAAGTGTCCTTTGTAATAGCAAACAATAGTTGTGTGCAGGTGCCAAAAATCTATCTAAACTTGTAGGAAGGGGTAGAATTTAAAATTTACGCATTTTTATCATCATTCAATCATTTTCTATGACCATGCACAATAACAGAGCCATGGTTATAATATATCTGATTATTATTAATTAAAATTTATTATTATTAATTAATATTGATTATTATTAATAGGTAAATTTTATTTTATATCCTCGCATCGAGTGACTCCCTAGATATCATGTAATAGTCCCACTAATTTTCTGCTAAGTTCCAGAATGTATGATAAAAGCCAACAGCTGTTCGGGTTTTCGATTTGATAAACGCCTACCGGCGAACAAGTGTCGATGTCGACGTTTAACCATATATTGAAAAAATGAAATTGTGGTAGCCGGGAGTAGAGCGATACGAAAAATTATCACCAGACAATGAGAATATCACACCTGTTTCACGATGCCGAATGAAATATAGTTAGGTTGTAATAAATATTTTAAAAAATATCCTCTTTGGAAAAAATGTCTGACTTTGGACCAACACACTTTGGTGTGTAAGAAACAGTTCGACAAAGTCAAAAAAAGAAATTACGTTTTTTTCAATTTTCAAAAACTGAAAAACGTGAAAATCTGTAATACAAAAAAAAATAAAATTTTTTCCTCGCATTATGAAGAAACACGTAAAAATATGTTAAACAAGTAAGAAGACGTTAAGTTCGACCGGGCCGAATCTTATATACCCTCCACCACGGAGTGCATTCCACAGTATTACCAGAAGATTAAAGGATGTCGACTTTACATAGAAGCACGGTACCATATTACGAAAATTGTGACATTTTTATGCACATTATAAAACAGTAATAGTAAACAAATATACTATTTCCAACTATAATGTATACTTATGCGCACTGTTTAAAATCGAGTACTATATATAAATAAAATGCTGAAATTGTGAAAGTTAACATGCCTAAATATTAGGCGATTGTCAGTCGCCTTTAGAAAGAAGCATTTTCAGATATGTATACACCGAATTTCATTATTTCAACTTCACCATTTTTATCCCTCTTTTTAATTATATCCCTTTAAAGTATGAATTTCGAAAAATCCCTCTATTCTACGTGTCTATGCAATTAGAGGGATATAAACACCGAATTTCATGATTTTAGCTCTTGTCGTATCATTGGTACCATATTTTATCCCTTTCTGTCCCATTTCGCCGCTAAAACTTTTATTTTCTTTGTGGTGCTTCCAAGCTACAAGAGGAATGTCCGCAACAAATTGTAACTGTACGAAAATAAGAAATTTAATTAATAAGCCAAGGCTACCAATATGTGTATACTATATATATAATGGATATAATACTTCAATTCAAAAAGTAAATATAAGGGAGCAATCATAAATACCCTAAATATTGGGGGATATAGAGTGTACTTTCAGCTACAGTCGTTTGGTTGGTTGTATTTTCATCCTATTTTAATTTCTAAAGTATAAATTTTGAAAATACCTTATCTCCCACGTACGCAGTATAAGACAACTTCATGATTCTACCATTTTTTGTCGTAAAAGCAACAAAATAAAGTACGAATTTGTAAAAAAAATATTTTACGTGGCTATGCAGTCAGAGGAATGTATACACCGAATTCCATGATTCTATCGGCGGCCATTTTGTTGGTACCATTTTTATCCCCTTTTTCCAATTTTGCCCCCTCAAGAGTACGACTATCTAAAATCTCTTTATTTGACGTATCTACGCAATTAGAGGGACGTACTCACTGAATTTCATCTTTCTTGCTGTAATCGTTTAGTTGGTACTACTTTTATCCCCTGTAGCCATTGTATCCATTGAAAGTACGAATTTGGAAAAAACGTTTTATTTTTCGTGTCTACGCAGTCAGAGGAATGTATACTCCGAATTTCATGATTCTAGCTGCTATCATTTGGTAAGAACTATTTTTATCCCCTTTTTCCATTTGAACCCCAAAAAGTACGAATTTTGGAAATTTCTTTTATTTTACGTGTCTACGCAATCAGAGGAATGTATATATCGAATTTCATTATTCTAGGTGCAGCCGTTAGGTTGGTACTATTTTTAGTACTTCTATCCCCATTTAACCCCTTAAAAGTACGAATTTAGAAAAATACTTTTATATTATATATCTACTCTATTAGAGGTATGTACACGCCAAATTTCGTGTTTCTATCTCTTGTCGTTTGATAGGTACTATTTTTATCCCTTTTCGTCCCATTTCGCCCCCTACAAATAAAAATCACTCTACGGTGCCCTTTTGTGCTATAAAGGGAATGCGAATTGCAAATATCAAGTAAATACAAGCTAATATGTTCAAAAAACATGCTGAAATACTCTAAGTATTAGGGGTATTTTCAGTCCTTGTAAGGGAAAAATTTTTCCCTCTGGCCCGATTTCGTCCACTTTCAATCCCAACCGATCTACAACCATAAGACACATTTAGGAAAAATTTGAACCTCCTAGCTCATTTTGTTCGGCCGCTATCGTGCTTTCAACAGACAGACAGACAGACGGACAGACGGACATGGCTATATCGTCTTAGAATTTTACCACGACCCAGAATATATATACTTTATGGGATCTCCGATGAATATTTCAAGGTGTTACAAACGGAATGACAAAGTGAATATACCCCCATCCAGGAGGTGGAGGGTATAAAAAGATAAAAAAATTAAAATTGTAATTTTCTTTAAAATCGAATGAAGCTATTTATACCCTGCACCACAGGGTATAATGTCTTTGTGCATTTGTTTGTAACACTCAAAAGGAAACGAGATAGACCCATCGTTTATTATACCGATCGACTTAGAATCACTTTTTGAGTCGATTTAGCGATGTCGGTCCGTCCGTCCGTCCGTCTGTCCATCTATTCTTGTAATCAAAGTACAGGTCGCAATTGTTGTTAGAACTAAATGAAACTTTGCACAACGAAGTTTTATGGGATAAGGACGAACGATATTTAATTTGAAGCAAATCGGTTCAGATTTAGATATAGCTCCCATACAAATTTTGCTTCCGATTTTACTTTTTCCGCTCTAGAAACCACATATGTCAACATATTTTAATCCAATTTGGCAAAACGCCGTATATTTTAACTAGAAACAGCTCTGGTAAAAATGGGATAGATCGGTTCAGATTTATATATAGCTCCCATACAAATGTCTCTTCCCATTTGACTCTTTCTGCTCTAGAAACCACTAACTTTGACAGATTTTCGTCAAATTCGGCTAAACAGCTTATATTTCAAATAAAAACAGCTCTGGTAAAAATAGGACAGATCGATTCAGATTTTTATATAGCTCCCGTACAAATGTCTCCTCCGATTTGACCCTTTCCGCTCTAGAAACCACAAACTTTGACAGATGTTCTTCAAATTTGGGAAAACAGCTCATATTTCAACTAAAAACAGCTCTGGTGAAAATGGGTCAGATGAGTTTAGATATATATATTTCACATTTCGCTACTGAATTAATTATTTCCGCTTTAGAAATAACATTTTTAAACAGATTTTCTTCTAATTCGGCACATCAGCTAATGTTTCAAATTGAAATTACTATAGCGAAAGTAGGTCACATCGATTCAGATTAAAAATTAAATTTATATAGCTCCTGATTTGATTATTTCCGCTCTAGAAACCACATATTTAACACTCCATAAAATTCGAGAAAGCGTCTAATATTTCAACTAGAAAACCTTTGCTAAGCATGGGTCACATCGGTTCAGATTTGTATATAGCTCCCATTCAAAGTTTTCTTACAAATACAGATAGTATTATATATACAGAATTTGTAGTATATTCTCCTCTTATAGCTGCATCGTATATCACCCGTTTCAAATGTAATGACCTTTTTATATCCTACACCATACGGTATAATAACTAAGTGTAGGGGTATCATATAGTCGGCCACGCCCGACTTTAACCTTCCTTACTTGTTTTGATTTAGCAGACATGAATCATGCATTGAAACTATTTGTAAAAAAAAATTAAGCAAAATGCAAGGAAAGGAAAAAAATTCTCTCACAAGGACTGAAAATACCCCTAATATTTTGGAGTACTTAATCATGTTTATCAAATATGTCTGCTTGTACTTGCTTGATATTGGGTATGCGCCATTCCCCCTATAAGAAAAACGTACATCATAAAGCGATTCTTATACGTAGGGTATGAAATGGGACAAAAAGGGATAAAAATGGTACCTATCAAACGACAGCAGCTAGAAATTTTGGCGTGTACATTTCTCCACTTGAGTAGATACATAATATAAAAGTATTTTTTCCAAATTATTACTTTTAAGGGTAAAATGGGAATAGGGGGATAAAAATGGTACTACCCAAGCGGCTGCACCTAAAATAATAAAATTCGGTGTATACATTCCTCTGATTGTGTAGGCACGTAAAATAAACGGGTTTATCGAAATTCGTTCTTTTTGGGGTTAAAATGGAAAAAGGGGATAAAAATAGTACCAACCAAAAGACCGTAAATAGAGTCATGAAATTCGGAGTATACATTTTTCTGACTGCGTAGACACGCAAAATAAAAAGATTTTTTTCCAAATTCGTACTTTTGAAGGGATACAATGGGGGACAGAGGGATATAAATGGGTACCAACTAAACGGCTACAACTAGAATAATGTATAGAATAATTGTGTAGACACGTATAATAAAGATATTTTAGAAAATCGTACGTTTACGGGGGTAAAATTAGAAAGGGGGATAAAAATGGTACCAACCAAATGGTCGCAGCTAGAATCAAGGAATTCGGTGTATGTACTGCTCTGACTGCATAAACACGCTAAATAAAAAGATTTGTCCAAATTCGTACTTTTTACTTTTGCGGCAAGTGTGAATCATGAAGTTAGGTATCTCTCACGTACACAGTGTAAAATACTGTGTACGTGAGAGATACTGGATTTTCAAAATTTGCACTTTTGTAATTAGAATAGGATGGAAATACAGCCAACTATCTACCAATATTTATGGTATTTAAGCTTTTTTGAAGATATAAATATAAGAATATTTAGGTTTTTTAATTGACTTGAAATATTATTTCGATAGATGTTAATGATAAATGTTATATTTATTCAAAAAAAATATTTTCTAAATATTTTTATTTGTTGTGTTTGGCTATATTAAAAAATAACATTTTCCTGCAATGTTACTGCACTTCTACGACAATGGACTGCCTCTGTGGAATGCAATCCATTGTGGAGGGTATACCAAGTTCGGTCCGGTCGTACTTAACTCCGTTTTTATTATTTTTTCTGTTTTGTTTTTTTTTTATTCGATCTTTTCTTTTCATAGTTTTCTTGTAACTACTTACTCAGGTTCGAAATCATTTGTTTTTGTTTTCTTAGACAGAAAACGAAGTGTTTTTCTTTTAGCTCGTGGTAATAATCAAAACAATGAGAATGAGTACTCTGGCTTTTATAGAGTTCTTCATTAGGCGCACATGTTCATCGGCCACCTTGTTAATCGACCTCTATTGGCCAACAGAAGCCAACAAATGATTCACATAATTCAAAAATGAATTTTCTCTTGGGGGTTAGTAAGTACGTCATTCCGTAACAACTTGAAATAAAATACCTAGATGATACAAATTATCAAAGTCTCGCTGAGACCTGACAAGCATATGTGCTTTATCCTTGCGGACTCCGAAACTCTTCTAAATGTTGTGTTCAAATAATTAGGGGTTTTAATTTAAATTTAAAGGCCTTTCCCTTACAAGCCATAGCACTTGGTAATGCGTGTTATGGCAGGCTTATGCTCGTACACATAAATTGGGCCAGGGCAATATCACACATGATCGCCCCGATTATAACAATCGTCCTGTGCATAACAATTCGTATTTGTGAACCTCCGGTGGCAACCTCGTACAATTGTGCTTTATGGCCATCCTCCGTTTCATTCGCTCCTGTTCATTTTTTCCAACACTTTGCTTTATTTTACACAAAAGAAAAAAATGTGTGCAATAAAATGCCTTTTGTCTATCCAATTCCAATGATAATAAAAAAGAAGAAAGTTCCCAACGCTGTGTATCATTCAGACTTTCTCTCTCTCATTTTCTGTGCGCGCGTGTGTGTGTAGGACACTTAGTGCCTCTACTGTTTGTTTTCAGGAGCAGAAAAAATATTAATTAAATAAATGAATTGTGTAACCTCAAGAGTGTCCAAATAGGATTTATTACCACTTCTCACAAACCAGACCCCACCGCCCTGACACTTAAGCTTTATACTTAAGCTTTATT
>OX377619.1:139546933-139577956 GCA_947397865.1 Polietes domitor
AAAAGTCCTTCCGCAAAATGTTCAATCTCATGTGGAAACAAGGTTGTTTGATCAAAGTCCTGTATCGGGTCCCTAGGATGGTTCGACATAAAGAATTTCCTCAAAAATTGCGGACTGATGAATTCGTCTGGACAAAAACCACACAACACAATTTATTTACACCACAAAGTCGACAATTTTGCTTTCTAACGAAGCTGATAGACATAATTTGATGTTCTAGAAAAATGTTAACCTTAACAGCGATTTTGGAAATATATTTATGATTAATCTATATAATATGTAGTCATATAAACCATCAAAAATATGAGTGTTCCAAGAGAACACCCATTATTTGTTGGAATATATTCATTTATTCCATGTATTTGTATAAATATAAGCAAGTGTTCATGTAACGTGTCGTTGGCAGGTACAATAAACAGGTACATACGAGGCTGGCTGCAGAACTTTTCGTCGTTCCTATTTAGAAAATAAATTGTCCTTAGAGAATGGTCCCCAAAAATCAATGAAATATGCAAGTTATGAACTCTCTTCTGATTTCCAATATTTGTCATTATTTCATTATCCCCATAAACTTTCAAACCACCCACGCTGGCAGGTCACATAAAAATTGTTTAGGTCCCATTCGCATTGTATATGATTAAAATATATTAAATTGTTATTATGTTAAATCCAACAACACAATACACCGTAAATTATGTACAAATTTATGCATGCGGTCGGTGTTGTACTCGTACCACGTAAATACACACGGTGAACCAGAAGCATGAGTACAGAGTAGAGAGTACGAAAGACAAAGTACTTTAAGGCCAGATTTTATTTAAATGACTTCAATGAGCCTCGGGGGTGTAACACATCAACTTGTGTTGTTGTGTGGATGGCACTGTTGCCGCCTATCACAACGCAATGACCTAAATGACCTTCAAGCCAGTTCCCAATTAGGTTAGTTTATGTTTTTGTGGAGGAGGAGGGGTTTGTGTGTGTGTGTGCGTGAGCCTGGATATGTTTGGCTGGATAATAACTCAATTTACAGCTACAGCTGTCATAGAAAATATATAGCAATTTGTCAGTTATGTTGTTGTACATTATTTAAAATTCGCCATAATGCATGTTCTTGTCCTTAATGAACGCCCTGAAGTGAGCTGGGGAAAAATTATTTAATAGATTTTTCCGTTTCTTGGGGGCAAATACTGTGGACAGAGGAGAGTGGCCGAATGAATACCCATTGTGGGGATGACATGGTCGAGCACAAGGTGGAGGAAGAAATAACTCGTCACAATGTAAAGAGAAATTATACTTTATACAGTGGACCACCAAGTCATTTGAATGATGGAGTAATTTTATATATATTTTTTTTTTGAATAATTGCACTATTACATAAATGAATGGAGAGATTTAGAAATTTTTGGGGAATTGAGGTTTATATTTATAAATGTCTTTTATTTGTCACATAAATATAAAAACAAAGAATACATGTAGATTACATAAAATCGTTTCTGAAATAATGTGTTTTTACTTGTGTGGGTTATTGGCCCGCAACAAAACCTACTTTTGAGTCAATGTTTCAGAGGAAATTGTTGATATCATTTTCCTAATTCCTGAGACACGCGCCGGCCCATCAGGGATCTTTGTTGCTTCCTCCCTCCTCTTTTTTTTGGGCCCGGCTGATCGAATAGTGTGATCAGGCGGTTTAGTTCAATGAAGTTTTTATATCCTCCACCGCCAGGATGGGGATATTCTAACTTTGTTATTTCGTTTGTAAGACCTTGAAATCGACCTGAGACCCTACAAAGTATATATATTCATGATCGTCATAAAATTCTAAGAAGATCTAGCCTTGTCCGTCCGCCCGTCCGTGTGTTGAAAGCACGCTATCATCTAAACGAAAGGCGCAAGGAGGTCCAATTTTTCCATAAATGCGTCTAATAGTCGTAGATCGGTTGGGATTACTATAAGGCGAAATCGGTCCAAGGAGGAATTTTTTCCCCCACAAGGACTGAAAATACCCATAATAAACCTTATATTTTAGAGCATTTAAGCATATTTTTTCAATATGTCTGCTTATACTTACTTGAAACGAGAACCATAAAGTGATTCTTATTCGTAGGGGCTTAAATGGGACAAAAAGGGATAAAAATGGAAATCAGTAAGGAACTGAAGGATAGCTCATTGATGTGACATGCACCAAACGTCTGCTTTCACTCGACAAAATAACACTCAGTCCTCTTACAGGGTCACCACTGGCCACTGTGTGATAGGCATGACTGCAAACAAAAAACTTCCATTTGAGGATTTCTGTAGAAGTTGTTTAGATGAAGAGGAGGAGGAATAAGTGCAGCGCCTTCTATGTTCTTGTTAAGAACAGCAAGAGAATTGTCTCGAAATTGAAATGGGGCGAAATCGGGCCAAAGGGAAAAATTTTTCCCTCACAAGGACTAAAAATACCCATAATAATCCCTAATATTTTAGCGTATTTAAGCATGTTTTTTGAATATGTCTGTTTATATTTGGTATGCGCATTCCCCCTACAGCAACAACGTGCACCATAAAGTGATTCTTATTTGTAGGGGGTAAAAAGGGAAAAAAAAGGGATAAAAATGGTACATATTAAACGATAACAGCTAGAAACACAAAATTCGGTGTGTACATTCCTCTACTTCAGTAGACACATAATATAAAAGTATATTTTCAAAATTCGTACTTTTAAGGGGTAATATGGGAATAGAGGGATAAAAATGGTACCAACCAAACGGCTGCAACTAGAATAATGAAATTCGCTGTATACATTTATCTGATTGCGTAGACACGTAAAATTAACGGATTTTTCTAAATTCGTGGTTTTTGGGGTAAAAATGAAAAAAAAGATTAAAAATTGTATCAACCAAATTATCGCAGCTAGAGTCTTTCAGAGAGCTTTTTTGCAAATTACTGTCTAATATTTACTTTTTGAATTGACTTGAAGTATTATTTCGATATCTATCTATATATATAAACATGAATCTGTGTTTGCATGTTTGTTTGTTCTTTATAGCAGCCTAAACTACTGGACCGATCTGCTCGAAAGTATGTTATTGCTGAACCGGTGGTCAAAATATGCTATATAAATTTTTGATATTTTCAGTGGGCGAAGTATTGTTGCAGCGAGAGTTGTGAATTTTTGTAAAAGTTCACTAATTGTTAGTCTGCACAGTTGTGCCAAAAATGGGCAGTATTGGAAAAGTGGGCGTGGCACCTCACATACGAAGTTAAAACCTATTATTGAATATTGTCAATCCTAGGTAGGGTTTGGGGCTTCCCGGATTTTTTTCATTTCCCGGGAAAACGGGGACGAAAATTTTCATTCCCGGGAAAAAATAATTTATTTTAGGTATGTCCAATATGGTTTAAAATATCAACATTTAGTAACAGATGTGATTTTTAACCCATTAATGCCCACCGTACACGTCCGTGTACACTATTGAAAGGTTTTCGTAATATTGTTGTTAATTTTCAATATGAATGCGATTCTTGATTAATAAACTATACGGCACAAGTGATCGAGAAGAACAAAACAAAATAATAATCTAAAACCAAATATTTTTTATTATTGTAGATGTTATTAAGAAAATAGTTTAAAAGATATTAATGAATGTTGTTAATGGTTTATTGACATATTACAAATATAAAACGAATATTTTTGTAAAATATTTTATTTTTTTTTTATTTTTCATTTTACAAATATTTTACTCCAGACAAATAGTCAGATTTGAAGGAGTCATAATTTGTTTGTAGAAGCAAAGGATACATATGGCTGAGCATGTTATGGCGCCTAGAAGAAGATTCATTCGTCTAGAGAGGAAAATATTTTACAGAAACAGGGGGAAAGTATTCTGAACTATAACGGCAATAGAAATATATATAAAATATATAAATATATTAAAAATGTTCATCTTAATTAAATAAATTCATAAAAAATAGTGCAGTCATTATTTCTTACAAAGGGTAACGTAAATATACCCTAGGGTATATTTCTATTCATATTCGATTTCTCTTCAAAGTTTCCAGGTGTCAATTTTAATATTATTCCTATTTTTAGATCATTAATGGTGTCATATGTAAAGTAAATTCTATGAGAAGATTTTCACCATTTATTTCGTCGATTTTTCTGGGAAAACAAGAAAGTTAAACCAGATAGCACGAGGGGTGACGTATTGACCATTCCATTCCATTCCATTCCATTCATATATTAAAATTAAATTAGTGCTCAAAATAAACAAAAAAATATTTTTTAATATTTCTCGTATTCCCGGGAAATTTAAAATTTTCCACGGGAATTTCCGTCCAAATTTTTCGGGAATTCCCGGACCGCAAACCCTAGTTCTAGGACACATAGAGTGTTGAAATTTTGTGTAAGTGCAATTAGTATCAATGGGCTTAGTTGTGCCAAAAATGGGCGGTAATGGAAAAGCGGGCGTGGCACCTCCAAAACGAAATTATTGAATATTGTCAGTTCTATGACACCTAGAGTGGTGAAATTTTCTCGCATACGTTTTGTGAGTAGATCCAGTGTAAATAGTTGTACAAAAATGGACGGAAAGTGGGCGTGACCCTTCCCATATTAAATTAAAACCGGTTTTAGAGTATATTCGACACCCAGATTGGCGGAAAGTGGCCGAGACTCTTCCCATATTAAATTAAAACCTGTTTTAAAGATTCCTATATTGTTGGGTGAGTTAATTTATTTGTAACCTGCTTAGACAATTTTGTTTTGATTTTTTTTTTTGAATTTATATTAATAATATTTATGATTTGAATTAATATTACACGTTTTTTGGATTTCTTAGCAAACAAAGGTTACAAAAAAAGAAATATTCATTCGTTAAAAGACGAAACGGAAATTATATAATTATTTTTTGGTTCTTGTGTTGTTTGATTAATGAACAATTTGATTGATTTTCTATGTGTTTTGACGGAAGGAAGGAAGTAATGAAGTTTTTTGTTTTGGTAATGGAAAGGAGGAGAATCACACTCAACCTAAAATCAATTTGATTTTTGACATTTCCTCCTTTATTCGCCGTAAACTGAAGTGCTGTTCTTCAATATTCCATCCATTTCTTTAGTATCTCAGGGAAGTACCTTGATTATAAGTGGTTAATAAATTACCGATCACAAGAAAAAAACATATAAACCCGTCTGTTTTTCTGCCTGGCGAAGCTGGCGGGGGTTCAGCTAGTACATAGTATAAACGTATTCGTAGCCTTGCCTAATAAGCGTGGTTTGGAATAATAAAATAGTATATTTATTTATAAAATTATTTTTTTTTTTCAATATTTTTATTTGTTTTGTTTTGGCTATATTAAAAAAATAACATGTTCCTGTAATGTTACAGCAAATTTACGAAAATCGGCACCCTCTGGTGGAGAGTAAAAAAAGCTCTGCCCTGCCGAACTTAACGTCGCTTATACTTGTTTAAACTAATATCTCTATTAATTCTATGATTTGGCAGTGATATCTTTTTATCCCTATTATATCTACATCATTCTCCTCAAATTAAAATTTGGGGATCATTTTAGCACCAATTCGAAAAAAGTACGAAGTTAAACCTAAAATGAATCTTAAGTTTTGACTTATTTCTAACATTTAAGTTGAGTTTTGGTATATTCAGTGACTTATAGTAGAAATTTTGATGGCAAATATTTTTGTAGAATATTAGGACCCGTTAAAACCCTGTTTTAGGGGTGTTTTTTACCTTTTCGCACAAAAGGGATCAAGAAAGACCCCTTCATCGAGGAGCTAGAGGGTTAAAAAGTTGAACAAAAATGTTCCACGTATTGTTTTAAGTAATATTACTGAACACATCCTAGCTGGTAAGGATCACAAGGTTTCCCATAATAATGTGGAAAGGCGGGAAAATATTGACTCCCTCTAAAATTACCACTATACGTAAACATTAAAAATTATTATTCTTTGTGTTCCTCGTGTAATTTATTGTTTGTATTCTAATTTTCAATTACTAGAGTTTGGGGGTTTTCATTCAATTTTCTCATTGTCAGTAATTAAATTGATTCCCTATGTGACATTTTTTGGGGGGGAAACAATTTGATGTTTTTTTTTTCATTTTCATTTACGAGCAGCATTTCCGCTCCGCACAAAGGAAATTGTATAAAAAATATAATATCATGTAATCGCAATATCAGAGATTTTTCGCAAACAATTTACAAATTCTTGGAAATTTATTAATAAACAAAAGAGCTTAATTACTTCATCTGTCACCAGTGGCAGCGTAGCACAGCGCAGACTACCAGCTAGCATAGCATAAAATTGTATCTTCTTGTCATACGCCACACTCACACATACATACGCCACACAGCCACAGATAGAGCCACACAAGGAGACAACTTTTAATCCATCTTGAACGAGCGACAAATGAAAATTTATATACACCCTGTGAATACGACAATTTAGAAACAATAAATTTAACAGCACAAGAACAACAGCAACAACAAAAAACGAGACACTTATGCACAAAAATATAAAAAGAATTTATATATTAAAAATGTATACACATACATATACATACATTCTCGTACACATACAAAGAATATTCGTGCTTGGTTATGGGGCATTGCGTTCGCTAGTCGACTGGCCTATTTCCCAAGGGTTTAGTCTGCTTTACATACATACATTAGTCGGTGGGTTTTTTTGGCATTGTGACTTGTTGCAATAATCTTCCTTGAGTGGGAAAATTAAATGATTTTCCAAGAAAATAAATTTGATAAGGTTTCTGGAATCCCGATTTAATGTTTGAAATCCTCAAACTGCGAGAATACCTTAATAATAGCCTACATCCTGCCAAAGGAATCAGAGTATATTCTTGACTAACCAACGACTACAGAAATAGTGAACTCAAGCTATGGCGCACAGTGTATTATCAGCGGCAAAAACTCCCAAATTTCATGCGCCCAAATCTCGACTTTACTAATTTTGCAAAGAACATTCCATTTGATCATATTCTAAAAGATTTTGCCAATATCGCGGCTTACTTAAGCTGTGGATGCATTAAAAGTTCTTAAATGCTAAAATAGTTGAAAAGTTCATCATAATAGAGATTATTTTATTAGGATGTATATCGGAGACCATGTATCGTATTGACATTTCGTTTAGTTCGTAGAAAATAGGAGCTCTTGAGGTGTTCTTTTCAGAAAGTGGTATACCAGAAGGTTGTATTTATTTTGTATTGTTAATTTTCTACAGTATAAAACTATATTCTCGTGTCCGGTCGATGCCTCGGCATTTACAAATATTGTTAAACTATTGTCTTATTTATTCATTTCAAAAAAGAATATTATGCTTATAGCTGCCAACATCGATTTTATTACTGAAATGGTAAAACCTTCTTAGCCAAAAATGAAGCAATACTTTCTTCCATGTACTCTATTAATATATTTTGGAAAATTTATTTAAAGCATACTTTAGGGATGTAAGGTTTTATGGCATGCGAGCGCATGTAAATATTGGGATGATATTAATGTTCAGTTATTTATAAAGTTATTAAAAAATAAAATAATTTTTATCAAAAATTTCAAAAATCGTAAAAAACTATAATTTTTTATTTTTATTAAAATATAATCACTGATAATGATTTTTATTAACATATATATTAAAACTAGCTGGACCCCGCCCGCTTCGCCAGACAGAACCAGTAAGGAAAGGCTAAAGTCGGGCGGGGCCGACTCTATGATACACTCCACTTTCAATCCGAACACAATTCAATTCGGTGAAAAAGTGAAAACGGGAAGGTTTTTTGTATCCTGTAAATGTATGTGTTTGACAAAAAATTTTATATCGGAAATGACATTTGTATGAGGATATATTGAGTTTGGCCAAAATCGGTTAAACTTATGGGAGTAACATTTGAATTTGGGCTATATTTAAATCTGAACCGATCATACCCACTTTCACCATAGTTTTGTTTAGTTAGATTATAAGATGTTGTGCGAAATTTAAAGACAATCGAGCACAATATGTGGCTTTTAAAGCAGCAAAAGTCAAATCGGGAGCGACAATTATATGGGGGCTATATCTAAATCTGAACCGATCTTACCCAATTTCTGCATAGGTGTTTCTAGTAAGATTATAAGATGTTGCGCCAAATTTAAAGAAAATCGAGTACAATATGTGGTTTCTACAGAGGAAAATGTCAAATCGGGAACAACATTTGTATGGGGGCTATATCTAAATCTGAACCGATTTTCACCATAGATGTTCTTAGTTTAAATATAATATGTTTTGCCAAATCTGAAGATAATCTGATACAATATGTGGTTTCTAGAGCGGAAAAAGTCAAATCGGGAGCGAAATTTGTAGGGGAGCTATATATAAATCTGAACCGATCTGACCGATATTCACCATGGGTGTTTCTAGTGGAAATATAAGATGTTTTACCAAATCTGAAGGCAATCTGATACATTATGTGGTTTCTAGAGCGGAAAAAGTCAAATCGGGAGCGAAATTAGTATGGGAGCTATATATAAATCTGAACCGATCTAACACATTTTTACCACAGGTGTTTCTAGTTACAATATAAGATGTTTTGCCAATTTTAAAGAAAATCTGTTATAATATGTGGTATCTAGAGTGAAAAGAGTCAAATCGGGAGTGAAATTCGTATGGGGGCTATATCTAAATCTGAACCGATTTTCTTCAAATTAAATAGCGTTCGTCCTTATCCCGAAAAACATCGTTGTGCAAAGTTTCATTTGGGTCTGTCTACAATTGCGACCTGTATCGTGATTACAAGAATAGATGGACGGACGGACGGACGGACGGACGGACGGACGGACGGACGGACAGACAGACAGACGGACATTGCTAAATCGACTCAGAAAGTGATTCTAAGACGATCGGTATAATTAACAATGGGTCTATCTCGTTTCCTTTTGGGTGTTACAAACAAATGCACAAAGACATAATACTCTCGTGGAGTGTATAAAAACAAATGGTAAAATTAAAATCAGGTTTCATATTGTTTTTTCTTGTTATCTGTATATAATTGTCTTATAATCAAGGTACTTCCCTGAGATACTAAAGAAATGTATATATTCCATGGATGGAATATTGAAGAACAGAACTTTAGTCTACGGCGTATAAAGGAATTGATTTTAGGTTGACTGTGATTCTCCTCTTTTCCATTACAAAACCTAAAAACTTCCTACGTAAGAAGAACTTACTTAATCGAATAGCTGCATTTCGAATGTACTACATTCAAAACACATAGAAAGTCAATCAAATTGTCACTAATCAAACAACACAAAAACTTAAAAATTAATATAATTTCCGTTTTCTTGTCTTAAGTGGGCTTTGGACGAATGAATATTTTTTTTTTGCAACCTTTCTCTACTATTGTGCTAAAAAAATCCAAAGAAAACGTGTAATTTTATAAAATTCAAATAAAAAATTCCCCATCCTTAAGATCCCGCCCACTTGTATATTGTCTAAGCAGGTTACAAATAAATTAACTCACAGACAATATAGGAATCTCGGTGTCGAATATAATCTTAAACAGTTTTTAATTTCGTATGGGAAGGGTCACGGCCACCTTCCGTCCATCTTTGCACAACTATTTACACTGGATCTACGAACACAAAATTTCAGCACTCTACAAAATTTCAATACTCTATATATTAATGAACTGACAATATTCGATAATAGGTTTTAACTTCGTATGTGAGGTACCACGCCCACTTTCCCAATACCGTCCAGTTTTGGCACAACTGGCCATATTGATGCTAGATGCACTTGCACAAAATTTCAGTACTCTAGGTGTCATAGAACTGGTAATATTCAATAATAGGTTTTAACTTCGTATGGGAGGTGCCACGCCCACTTTTCCAATACCGCCCATTTTTGGCACAACTACGCATATTGATGCTGGACGCACTTACACAAAATCCTAGAACTGAACTGAACTTACACAAAGTCCTAGAACTGACAATATTTAAAATTGGGTTTTAACTTCGTATGGGAGGTGCCACGCCCACTTTTTCATTACCGCCCTTTTGTGCCAAAGACAACTGGCAGACTAACAATTAGTGAACTTTCACAAAAATTTAATACTCTAGATGCAACAATGCTCCGAATATGCTAATTTATAAAAAAACGGCACCTCCGCAATTTGTGTGGGAGGTGCACCGCTCACTGAAAATATCAAAAATTTATATAGCCTTTTTTCACCACCGGTTCAGCATGAACATACTGCTGCTATAAAGAACAAACACATATTCATTTTTATATATACAGGATTTTCCAACTAGAGGTGTTATTTTGAATCATCCGGTATTTCGGTAGCTGCCACTTTTGAAGCTTTTATTCTTTGACATTTGACAAGTTGACACTACGCAATTACTAAAAATGAAACGATAAATGCTTCAACCACACAATGAAATTATTAAAATTCATGAATGAAAATGATCCGGAATTCCATCAAAAAATCATCTTGATTGATGAGGCCCATTTCCACCTCGGTGGCTACGTCAACAAGCAAAAATTGTCGCATCTGGGGCTCCGAAAACCCAAGAGAATTCGTGAGGCTATCGAGGACATAGGGCAGCCACTTTGCGATTTGGTTATGGAAAATTTCATGAAAAGGATATGGTCCTGAAGCGTGGTCGTGGCGGCCATTTGGCTGATGTTGTTTTTCATTATTAACGG
The DNA here is from genome assembly GCA_947397865.1 of Polietes domitor. Classification (NCBI taxonomy): domain Eukaryota; kingdom Metazoa; phylum Arthropoda; class Insecta; order Diptera; family Muscidae; genus Polietes; species Polietes domitor. The sequence goes on from OX377619.1 coordinate 139,557,620, forward strand.
CATACCTTCCTCTTTATTATGAAATAAACATTTGATCATTTATCTCAAAAAAAGGCATTTTTCTTTGAATAACAAAATAACACCTCTTATTGGAAACCCCTGTATATAGATAAGAAATTTATGACGTTTTTTTCATTTTAACTTACATGGGAGGTAGGCGTGGTTGTGAAAAATTATTTTCGATCTAATTTGGGATGTGTGCGAAATTTCAAAGTCCTAACTCTATTTCTTCTAATTTTGCCGCAGCTTATATGAAGATATTCCAGTGGGTGGCGTCTTCATCGGCGACAGAGTCGCACTTCCCCAGAATCTAGCCAATCCTGGTATCTTGCAATGACTTTTGCGTACGACTCCACAACCAAAAATTATCAAAATCGTACATGGATTTGTTTCCACGTAAGGACCCATATCTATGTATGTACATATTTCCCTACATTTTGTCGTTCTATTGAAGCATATGCGTACGTAAATGAAGACAATAGATGTCCTGGATGTAGAGTCCTGGTATGTATGTGTCTCTGTGTGTGTATTAACACACATATAAATATTTAGTAGTCGTAGTAGCATTGTTGTGCGTGAGTGAGCGGATGTGTGTTCTACCCACACACACGCACACATGTACATGCAAAATGAAAATTTATGTGGTAAACAACAACAGCAGCAGCAACAAAAAATACAAATACAAAAAAATGAATTCTGAAATGCCATCAAAATCAACCATGAAACATAAATTTTACATCAAAATTTAAATTCATAAACTTCCTGTTGTTATTTAAATTGACTGTGTGTGCGTGTGTCGGTGTGTGTGTGTCCGTGGAACATAAAATGTTTCACAAATATATCAAATAAGTGAAAATATACATAATAGTATTTCACTTTCCTTACCATCCCTTACGATATCTCCCCCGCTCCCGCTACCACTCTCTCTCTCGCCCATTCTCTTGCCCACCACTCAGCAACCGGATACATTGTAAAACTGAATGATTGGATAGAGAAGAAAAACAGAACTTCGTACACCGGAAGTATGCAAAGTAATGGGAAGTAAGACACACTTTTATCCCAGCTAGGCGATGAATTCAAAGAAATGAATAAATCTCATTTTAATGGAATTTAACAAAGACTACAACAGGCCAACTTTAAAGTGTATCCTGAAGTATGAACAAGGATATTATTAAGGCACATAGCAAAGTTAGTATTGGGTAAGTGTTAGTTAAATCGTTATTAACACAATCTACATTAATATAATTGAACTAGAATCATTCATGAATTGAGTTGCAAACATTTCAATGTTGTCTTTGAACAAAATGCGATACCATTTGTATATTGTCACCCTGCTGGAAGTAGGGTGGGCCATTTAAAATTTTAAACGTAACAACAGATAACTTTTTCTTTGAGAGGTAGAATGACATTCATTTTTATTTTCAGGTTTATCTTTGACATTTACAAACGCTCGAACAGAATTGGGAAATATTAAAAACATACTTCCAAAGTAGTGAGTCTTTATCGCAAACTGTAAAAATGTCAGGGTATCTAACAAATATAACATTTTTATTTCTTTTCTTCTAGTTCTTACATAAAAAAGATAATAAATGATCAATAAGTTATTATAAGAAAATTTATATTAAAAGTGGTCGTTTAATTCAAAAAAAAAAAAAAAACATTGACAAAAGTGTAACATAAAAAAATTACACAAGAAAAACATAATTTTGTAGGTTTGAACTAAATATTCTGCAAAACATCATTATATAATCCAAACTTTATTTCCTTGGGGTGACTAGATATTTTAATTTTAACAATAAATAATTATACAATTATATGTACAATTTATATTTGCCTTCAAAAATTGTCCCAAAATTTCCAGTGGAAATTGTGTGGTTATTCTTAATCAAGCTCTTCAACTTTATTGTACCCTGTACAATACAGTTAAAATTTAATATAATAGATGGAAATATCTATTGATTGTATTACTATATCAATTCAGTCTGTCATTCCATTCCATCTTGAAATTTTCATTGGAGAACCCATAAAGTATATATACATATTTTCGGGGTCGTGGTTCTATCAGTTCTCTCACAATAACTGATAGCACCTCTAAAATATTGAGATTTTTTTAATATTTCAAAATATTCAATATTATATTCAATATTTTTATGTAGTTCTTGCAAGATTTTCATAAAGATGTAATAGAATGTTCTACGTAATGCCGTCAGTATCAAATCTATCCGTGCACTCAAAAATTATTTTGAAGAAAGAGCATACTAAAATTGAGTCCAAAAAATTTACTCAATATAAGCATATTTGTAGTTTAATTTAGCAAATAAAACACATTTTGAATCAGTTTGACTTGATTAGGTTACGTACATAAATTCAAATAAAAACAAGTAAGTAAAGGCGCAGGGTCTCTTACTCTACAAATTCTAGCCCACCTTAAGTCAATTCGATGAAAAAAGTGAAATCGAAACCGATGTAACCCTCTTTCACTATAGATATTTTAAATTGTAATATGAGCTGTTGTGTCTTGTTAATGTATATACATATGTGTTTGATATTGTTATCTGGATTATAATGTGTTGTGAGGAAAATCGGGTATAATATGTGGTTTCTAGATAGAAAAAGTCATTTGTAAGGGGATATATCTAAATCTGAACCGTTTCCCCACAATTGTTTTACGTCGGATTATAAGATGTTGTGCCAAATTTGAAGAAAGTCAGGTGATGCATGTGGTTTCTAGAGGAGAAAAAGTCAAATCGGAAGCGACATTTGTATGGGGCTATATCTAAATCTGAACCGATTTTCTTTGTCCTTGGGCCGCAAAACTCACTTGTGTCAATTTTGGTTAAGATCAGACAATAATTGCGATCTGTACTTTGATTACAAGAATAGACGGACGGACAGAGAGACAGTCGGTTCGTTACAAATATAAATTAAAATTGATCGTAGTTGCAACAATAAGTAGCCAGGCAGAAGGCAAAGTATTTAATTCATTGCCCAAAAAATCAATATCTATATAAGTTTTAGGAAGTTGCCGCGGAACTCAGCGCACCCGTTTTCTAAATTTTCTGAATTCTGACATGAAGGCTAATATTTTTATATTCACCGGGAATCGGTATAAATGTTACAATATATTTATTCGATAAGCCATCACAGAATCAGATTCCAATTTAGACAATAAAACTTTATATGTGAGCAGCGCTATATACTTCCTGGTATATATGATTCAGCCGGTCAAACATGACGCCGCACAGTAGTTCAGAATCAAAATCCATCGGCCAAAATTCAATAACTTTTGTTCTAGTAGACATTTTTTAGTTCTGTAAAAAATCAAAATTAGACAAGGACCCAAAGAGTATTTTGAATTAAAAATCGAGATATATTTTAGAAATCGGCCCAAAGTTGACTACTATTATTCGTATTTTTCCATTTCAAAGAAAATTACTTTAATTTTATATTTTTAACATATTTTTACCTATTTGTTCATAATGCGAAGAAAAAAATATTTTTTTTTGTATTACAGATTTTCAGATTTTGAAAATTGAGTTTCTTTTTATGACTTTGTTGAACTGTTTCTTACTCATTTTTAAGAGATTTTGCTCTCAAATGTTTTTATTTGAAATTGTTGTTTTTTACCTTTATTATGACGCCAAAATTTGCTGGTCCAAATTCAGACATTTGTTCAAATAGGATATTTTTACAATATTCATAACAACCAAACTATAATTGGCACAAACATAGTTTTGACGTCATAATAAAGCACAATTTTAAATAAAAATTGAGTGCAAAATCTCTTAAAAATGAGTAAGAAATAGTTCGACAAAGTCAAAAAAAGAAATTACGTTTTTTCAATTTTCAAAATCTGAAAAACGTAAAAATCTGTAATACGAATAAAATAAAAATTGTTCTCCACATTATGAACAAATACGTAAAAATATGTTAAAAAACATAAAAGTAACAATTTTAATTTCCTTAAAATCGAAAAATAGAAAAGTAGTCAACATTGGGTCGATTTCTAAAATATATCTCGATTTTTACTGTTAATATCTCAAAATATCCTTGGGTCCTTGTCTAATTTTGTTTTTTTTTACAGAACTCAAAAATGTCTACTAGAACAAAAGTTATTGAATTTTGGCCGATGGATTTTGATTCTGAACCACTGTGCGCCGTTTAATTGGTTTCGTGTGAGATGTTCGAATGCACCGGCATCAAAATAAGAAAATATCAAAAGGCATAGCCAACTCTTGATGCTGTGGGCTGTGCTAGACCTTGAAATTTGACAACCAATAGCTAATTTCGTACACAGGCTAGATGGTTTTCAACAAACGGGGTCTGTGATGAATGTGTAGCAAACGCACCGATAATTTATATACTTCCTACCCTAATAAATACATAAAAACTATATAACATTCATAGAAACAATATGCGGCACGGTTAGGGGAAAATATCTCTAAGTGTTGCCCATCCTCCATCACATTATTGGCTTTTTGTTATGAGATAGCAAAATTGTTATTGTTTTTGACAAACTTTAACAGGGAAGGGTAGTTCTTGGGAGGAGTAATAGAGGGAGAATAAAATTTAGCAATATTTGCCACAAAAGAATCCATTTTGTTACTCTCACCACACTTATCATACCTTTACGTCAGACGACTAGAAGCTGTTCAACGTGACTGTGTGAGCGTGAATGTGAGAGTGTGCGTGTGTGTGAAAAAGCTATAAAATTATGACTGACTGTAAATATTTAAAATATGCCTCGACACAAAAATCATCGTGACAAAAGCGGAAATTTATAAAATGCGTATGAATAACACATACACACATATACACATAGAACACTGTGTGTGTGGCTGCGTGTATTGTTTCTCTATGTAGTTGTAGGTATTTATGTACGCACACATGCCTGCCTACATATTCACACATGTGTGCATGTGTGTGATCCTTTGCATGGATTACATTTGGAGTGTACTTTAACAAATATTTTAATAGCATTATGTGAACACAACTCAACAGCATCAGAGGCAGCAGCAGCAACAGCGCCAGTAACAGCAACACAACAACTACAATGCCAACATAACAACAGCAAAAACAACAACATGAACCGTAATAATAATAAAGTTTTTTCATTCCTTGGCTTAGCCTACATCAAGGACCTTTTCAAACAACGCACACACACACACAGTCACACTCTCTCAAGCACATACACACACACACAAATGAACTCGCACTTCGTTTCCGGTACTGACACGTATTCACTGACTCAGCAATCACTCATTTGGAGAATTTTAAGGATCTGGCATCGTCACATCGTCACACAGTGGTTCAATGTCATCCAACACTATGCAACAAAATAATACAAAAAAAACTTGGCTGAAATAAATGGGATTTTGGACATTTAGATATGAAAATGTCATTAAGAAGTTTTTTATACTTGATATCCGAAACTTCTTTATAAAAAAATCTCTAATAAATAGTGTCATGACTTTTACGTTTATCATAGATATTTATACCCTCCACTAGGGTATTATGTCCTTCTGCATTTGTTTGTAAAATCCAAAAGGAATGGATGGCATAGGTTATTATGAAAATCGGCTTAGGATCACTTTCTGAGTCGATTTAGCAATGTCCGTCCATCTATTGTTGTTATCAAAGTACAAATGGCAATTATTCACTCGATTTGCTTCAAATTTGGCACAACACCTTATAATTCAGCTAAAACACATCTATGGTGAAAGTGAGTCAGATCAGTTCAGATTTATATATAGCTGCCTCATAAATGTCGCTCTCGATTTGACGAAAATAAATTGCTGCAGTCACCCAACCAAAAATTAAGATTGGACTGTTTAATGATGATCTGCAAAATATTTCGTCACTGGGTCATGCTACCTGTGAGCTTAATGCTCCTGAAAACACCTCTAAAAATCATGTTTTCCCGTGTATTTTTATACCCTACAACACTACGTGGAATAGGGTATTATAAGTTAGTTTCGCGCCAAATGTTTGTAACACCAAGAAATAATCGAGCTAGACCCACCTTTAAGTATACGGATCGGCTTAGAATCACCAGCTGAATCGATTTACCGATGTCTGTCTGTCCGTCTGCTGTCCATCTAAGCTTGTTCGCACTCTACAGGTCGCAATTGTTGTCCGATTGTCATGAAACTTGGCAGAAGTTATTTTTTCTGGCCAAGGACCAATTTGGAGGAAATCGGTTCAGATTTAGATATAGCCCCCATACAAATGTCGCTCCCGATTTGACTTTTTCCGCCCTATAAAGCACATATAGTACCCGATTTTCTCTAAAATTGGCTTAACACCTTATAATCAAACTAGAAATACCTGTGGCGAAAGCGGGTTAGATCGGTTCAGATTTAGATATAGCCCCCATACAAATGTCGCTCCCGATTTCACTTTTTCCGCTTCAGAAACCACATATTGTACCCGATTTTCTTTAAAATTGGCACAACATCTAAAAATCCAACTAAAAAACTTATGGTGAAAGTGGGTAAAATTGGTTCAGATTTAGATATAGCCCTCATACAAATGTTGCTCCCGAATGTTTAACGAATTTTGGCCAAACTTTACATAAATGGTGAATGGTTTTGGCCAATAAACATACATGGTGAAAGGGGGTCACATCGTTCCTGGTATTAATGTACCCTCATACAAATGTCCTGTCCGATTTAACATTTTTTGTCAAACACATACATTTACAGGATGCAAAAATCCTTCCCGATTTCACTTTTAATTTATAATGAACTACATAAAATTACTCCCACGAAATACCTGTGTTTAGTAATCGAAGCGATGTATATATGCAGGGAGTGGTGTAGGTTATTATATAGTCGGCCCCGTCCGACTTTAGCCTTTCCTTACTTGTTTTATGTTGCATTTTTGTCGACATTTTTTCTGAATTACCCTGGGAATCACTTTAAATAATTTTTTATTCTTGTCTTAGAATAACTGATAGGTCTTATTATTGGACGTTTAGATTGATTTCTTGTGGGTTTTGAAAGTGACAGCTACAAACTCATATTTCTGGGTAATATTTTGTTAAAGGTGTTTTGAAAAATAATATATATAATATACCTGTTGAATGAAGTCTAAATGATGAATATCGGACGATAAATGACGTCACTGACTCCAGATTTGTGAAATAATTTAATACAGGAGATGTTTTTTCAAAGCCAAACTGTTCAATCTTTTTTACAAAAATGAGCGCTGCGACGTCAATTTCATTACGAGGATCATCAATTTTTTAAAATCAATTATCTCTTACGTACACAGTGCAAGATGTAGAATATCTACCCAGGCAAAAGGCATCACCCGAAGAAGTGAAATCTGGTGATTCGGAAGTAGTGAAAATTGGGATCTTCACCAATTTAACATGGAGTCGTCATAAGAGCGATGACCTTTATTTTGGGAGACTTAAAAGTTATTTTAAAGTGTTGCAAAGGAACCACTTTTTCACTTGTTTCCATTTCTGTTTTAAAAAATCCGCCGCTACCGGGATTAGAACATCTCAGCTATTCTCTGTTTTAAGTGCTGAATAACTCATAGTATGAATTAATGTATAACGCAAATTAATACTAAATTAAATTTGCATTAAATAAATTAACACGACTAATTTTACTGATAGTATAGTATAGTATAGTGTTAATAATTAATAAAAAATATTTGAAGAATATTAAAAAATCAATAAAATTTGCATTTTTTAAGAAAAATGTTTGAATTGTTAAAATTAAACATTGTTTATTTAATATAAAACAAAAAAAAAAGTTTTTTCCCCAGCCAAGATTCGAACTCGAGACTCTCTGGGTGCAAAGCGGACACCTTACCTCTGTGGCCTCTTACTAAAAATTCGCTCCCATTCACTTGTGCAAATGCTATTAGTAAAATGTTACATATTATCGACTTTTTTGGCAGGTGTTTAAAAGAAATTCCTCAAAAGCCGGAAAAATGTGCTTCCTACGGAAGTAGTTCCGTTTCTTTGCTGGGAACTTCATAATTCTAGCCATTTGCTTGATACCAGTTTTTTTATCACTTTTCGCATTTTTGCCGTAAAAGTAAAAAATAAAGTACGAATTTGGAAAAATATTTTTATTTTGCGAGTCTATGCAGTCAGAGGAATGAATACACCGAATTCTATGATTCTAGTAGGTACAATTTTTATTCCACCATTCCAATTGTATCCCTTGAAAAAACGATTTTGGAAAAACCTTTTTATTGTTCGTGTCTACGCAATAAGAGGAATGTATACACCGAGTTTCATTATTCTAGGCGCAACCGTCTGGTGGGTTCCATTTTTATTCCTCTTTTACAATTTTACCCCTTAAATGTACGAATTTAAAAAATTACTTTTATATTGTGTATGTACTCAATTAGAGAAATGTACACGCCGAATTTCGTATTTCCAGCTGTTGTTTGATAGGTACCATTTCTATCCCATTATGTCCCATTACCTCCTACACATAAGCACGTTTTTGTTATAAGGGAAATGTGCATATCCAATATCAAGTAAAGCAGACATTTCAATATGCTAAAATACTCTAAATATTAGGGGTTATTTTCAGTCCTTATTTTCCCCTGTTAACCGATTTCGCCCATTTGCAATCCCAACCGATCTACAACTGTAAGACGTATTCAGGAAACATTTGAATGTCCTAGGACGGACGAACCAGGCTAGATCGTCTTAGAATTTTATGACGATCAAGAATATATATACTTTATAGAATATATATTTACTTTATAGTGTTACAAACGGAATGACAAACTTATTATACCCCATCCTGGAGTTTTTCTAATATATTTTTCGTCGAAATTTTTCTTTCAAAGTGTTAGACCTGAATTATAGTATTAGGCTTTGCCAAGCCCTAACTCCTTTCGCATTTTTGATTTCGTGCCACAGTGCGTCTTACACTGACATCTTCACCATCAGCGACCGGCAGCAGCACCATAACCATCACCATCACCATACTCGGGATAATTGGGGATATTAAAATTAGAAATGGTTTTCTCCCACAGCCGGAATTTGAATAGACAAAGAGCATATTTGAATAACTACGAACCGCATAAATTCGACTACTCCGTAAATGAATAATATCTTCCAACCACCATCATCTCCATCATCACCCACACCACCATCGCCATCAGCATGACTACCGTCTGCGTGACTCCGGCCCAGTAATCCTGTGTCAAGTATTTACCCGGAATTACTTAATATTTCTTAAAGTGCTTCTTAAAACAAAACATCAACAACGACGACAACACAAAAATGCGAAAAACACAGGAAAAGGAGAAGAAAAGAAAGAACTTTCAACTTCTTCCGTCTTCTTCTTCGTCATAATTATTCCTACACGCCAAAGATGACGAAAACATGTTAAGTAATTGTCATCTGTATGAGCAGAATGACTGAATGTCCTCTCTCAACCATGTCGGGATTATGATGTTTGTATGTAACACCGTGACGGAGGAGTTCACCGTGGAGTGGGAGCATTTAGGTTGTGACCAATTTGTCGTCATGATTTTAGTTTTCAACTTGAGTTGGAGACATTTTCCGTTCATGTTGCTGTTGGTGGTGGTGACGGTGATGTTGGCGACTTAAAGGTCAACTGTTGTAGCATTCATTACGAAATGAATGGTCAAATGTTGCCGAAATTTTAGTGTTAATATGATGAAGGCTATGGCATGACAGACAAACCAAGGTAAAGCCGGGAAAAGCTTTATAAAACGACAAATGCAAAAAGTGTGATGATAGGAAAAGAGAGATTTTTTAAATCATATAAGGGCAAGTTACTGAAAGGTTCAGATGTCACGAAAATAAGAGCTTGTGGATTTTTAACAGGAAATATAAAACTGATTAAATTAAAAATAGAGTTGTATATATATACCTTTACCCAGCAGCGAAAGAAGGGCTTTGTATTCCATCTAATAGGTCAGAAAAGACAATCAAAAGGCCTTACCCTATAAAAGCAAACAAATTAACACTTAGTCCCAGCAGAAAGGGAACGCCCGAAGAAGTGAAAAATATGTCAATCTTGTGATGCAGGAGTATTGGAAATTGAGATATTCACCAATGAAATTAACATGTAAGTCCTCTATTATGAAAAACATAAAAGTTATTTTAAAGTAGTTGCAAAGGAACTACTTTTTCACTAGTTGCAGGTTGCTACTACGGCACTCTAACCATCTCAGCTATCCTCTGTTGACAGTGGTGAATATCTAAAGAAACCATTTTTGTGGTACAACTGACAAGAGGAAACTTAACAAAATATTTAAAATTAATATATAATTAATTAATATAAAATAATATAAATATTTGAATTAATTAATAAAACAAAAAAATTTATTTAAAAATGTTTATGTAGATAAAATGATATAAAATTAAGCATTGTTTATTTATAAAAGTAATAAAAAAACAAGTAAGGAAAGGCTAAAGTCGGACGGGGCCGACTATATAATACCCTACACCACTCCGTGCATATATACATCGCTTTGATTACTAAACCCAGGTATTCCATGGGAGCAATTTTATGTAGTTCATATAAATTATACAGTTACTATAAATCCATCTTTAGTCAAATTTAATGAATATGGTAAATAATAAAGTAATTGATCCAATTTTCCAGCAGATATTCCGAGTAAAGTAAATATAACATGATATAGAAAAATTGATCAAGATCCATAGGTTTTTTAGTTGGATTTTTAGATGTTGTGCCAATTTTAAAGAAAATCTGGTACAATATATTGTTTCTAGAGCGGAAAAAGTCAAATCGGAGGAGACATTTGTATGGGAGCTATATATAAATCTGAACCGATCTATCCTATTTTTTCCAGAGCTGTTTTTAGTTGAAATATAAGCTGTTTTGCCAAATGTGAAGAAAATCTGTCAAAGTTCGTGGTTTCTAGAGCGGAAAGAATCTAATCGGAGGAGACATTTGTATGGGAGCTATATATAAATCTGAACCGATCTATCCTATTTTTACCAGAGCTGTTTCTAGTTGAAATATACGGCGTTTTGCCAAATTGGAGGAAAATATGTTGAAATATGCGAAAAAGTGAAATCGGGAGCGACATTTGTATGTTTGTATATATCTAAATCTGAACCGATCTTACCCACTTTCAGCATAGGTGTTTCTAGTTCGATTATAAAATGTTGTGCCAAATTTTTAAGAAAATCTGGAACAATACGTGGTTTCTAAAGCGGAAAAAGTGAAATCGGGAGCGACATTTGTATGGGGGCTATATCTAAATCTGAACCGATCTAACCCGCTTTCGACACAGGTATTTCTAGTGTGATTATAAGGTGTTAAGCCAAATGTGAAGAAAATCGGGTATTATATGTGCTTTATAGGGCGGAAAAAGTCAAATCGGGAGCGACATTTGTATGGGGGCTATATCTAAATCTGAACCGATTTCCTCCAAGTTCAATACCGATGGTCCTTCGCCAGAAAAAAATAACTTCTGTCAAGTTTCATGACAATCGGACAACAATTGCGACCTGTAGAGTGCGAACAAGCTTAGATGGACAGCAGACGGACAGACAGACGGACGGACGGACGGACAGACAGACATCGTTAAATCGACTAAGCTGGTGATTATAAGCCGATCGGTATACTTAAAGGTGGGTCTAGATCGATTATTTCTTGGTGTTACAAACATTTGGCGCGAAGCTAACATATAATACCCTAGCCCACGAAGTGGTGTAGGGTATAAAAATTCCCAAGGAACGATTTGAACCCGAGACCTTCTGGTTGCAAAGCGGACACCTTACCTCCGGGAGCCCATACTAAAAATACGTTCCCATTCACTTTTGGAAGTTGTTTAAAAGAACTTCCTCAAAAGCGGAAATGTGCTTCCCACGGAAGTACTTCCAATTTTTTTGATGGGGTGTCATATGAAAATTGGGTCTGCACACTTCCCTTCCCGAAGTAGGGTATCCTCACAAAGTGAACATAAATAAACAATGTCTAATTTTGTATAGTTTCAGCAATTTAAAAGTTTTCGCTTAAAAAATATGCAAATTAATAAATTAATTATTAATGTACTTCAATATTTATGTTTATATCCAAGAAGTTTGCCATTCCGTTTGTAACACCTTGAAATATCGACCTGAGACCCTCTAAAGTATATATATTCTTGATCTTCATAAAATTCTAAGATTTGGCCATGTCCATACGTCAGTCCGTCCGTCTGTTAAAAGCACGCTAGCATCTAAACGAGAGGAGCTAGGTCCAAATAAATCGGCGAAATCGGTCCATGGGAAAAATTTGGCCCTCACAAGACCTGAAAATACTCCTGATGTTTATAGTATTTCAGCATGCTTTGTGATTTGGAATGCGCATTCCCCTCATAGCATTATTTGTAGGCGGTGAAATGGGAGAAAAAGGGATAAAAAATGATACCTATCGAACGACAGCAGCTACAAACATGAAAATCAATTTTGCAGTACAGCCCAAAATCCATACCAAATAGTAACTTGTTGTGGATGCATTGGCTTCTCAATAGTCACGTGTGGGTTCTCTGAACCCTATACGCGGAAATTTTGCTCATTGTCTTAGCCACCGAGATGATAATGAGCTTCATGAAGGCTGAACTGAAAGCCGATCTATTCTCGAAAATTTTCCACGTAAATTTCTTACAGTTTGCACTAAAGACCCACTAAAGTAGTAGTAGGAAGTAAGTTTTTAATATTTCCCAATTAAGTTCGAGTATAAAGCTGAAAATAAAAATTTATGTTATTCTGCCTTTCAAAGTCAAAGTAATCGGTTGGTCAAATTTAAAATGACCCACCCTATATTATAAAGGCTGTTAGAATATTGCAAATAATAATAATAATCCATGTGGTTGTAATCCCTTGCTCAAATACATACTTATAAACAACCCAACATTGAAGTTTACATTTTTGGGTTGAGATTTAATTCTGTCCTCAACAGCCCCCAGCCACCACCCAAAATCCTTTTGCGAAATCCTTCCAGGGACGTACGTTCATTTGCTATTCATAAACCGCACATCAATCAATAAACCGAGTCTCCTTCTGTTTCGTGTCGGTGCATGCAAAGCATGTCATGCAGGATAAAGTTGTGAAATCCTGCCGATAAGAATAAATCTGAAACCACAATCATAACTTCGTCCCCTCGCAGCCTGGCACAACTCAACACCCGCCGCCCCGTGCGGATTAAGTAACACTGTCGTGAACATATTGCCCGAAATCGATGTCCTCTTAAGTAACTGAGCAACCTCAGGCCACAGGGATTTACTGCTGGCCAGCAGCCGCCCGCAATGGCCCGGCAGAAAACCGCACCATAACTCTCAACATCTGAGTCACTTTGATCCATCCTTGGCCGAGCAGACCACAATCTTCGTCCAAACACACATTTATTTGGATTCTCTCCAATTGCGAGCTGCTGCTGCCGTCGCCACCACCACTGCTGGCGCTGCTGTTGTTGTTGTTCCAGTTATCCTGCTGTCCTTTATGACAGTTTTTATCCGCATTGTCATAATTTGTCCAAGTGGCAGTAATTTGTGCAGTCGTTCCATATGTCCACTACACATTCCGCCGCTGTGATGAATGTCCTCCCATTCAAACATCACTTAAGTTGCGCCGTTCTAACTCTCTGCTGTCCTCGTCGTTTTTTCTTGTTCATGTTTCTCATTCACTCTGTCACTCTCATTTGTTTTTATGTTTTTGCAAATTAAATTAAATTAAAATTGCTTGTTGTCATTAGTGTTGTTGTAGAAATAGTTGTTGCCGTACTCTTGTTAGCCACGTTGAACGAGGGCAGCAGCAGCGCCAGCACCACTGGATGGTAGTTAGTTATGCGCTCTCTAGCTGATTTTCAAATTTGGCGCCAACATTTGGTTTCAGCCAAACTGCTGAGCCAGGGACGAATTGGTTCACAGCGAAATGCGTATGACTTTAAGAGGTTCCAAGCTGTCGGAGGCTTGTATGCATTCTAGCAACAAAGCTCTCGTACAGTGGAGTAAATTTATATAGTGAGGTTAGAAAAAACCGGTTAAGTGTCCTTTGTAATAGCAAACAATAGTTGTGTGCAGGTGCCAAAAATCTATCCAAACTTGTAGGAAAAGGTAGAATTTAAAATTCCCGCATTTTTATCATCATTCAATCATTTTCTATGGCCATGCACAATAACAGAGCCATAATTATCTGATCTGATACGAGAATTAAAATTAATAGGTAAATTTTATTTTATATCCTCGCATCGAGTGACTCCCTAGATATCATGTAATAGTCCCACTAATTTTCTGCTAAGTTCCAGAATGTATGATAAAAGCCAACAGCTGTTCGGGTTTTCGATTTGATAAACGCCTACCGGCGAACAAGTGTCGATGTCGACGTTTAACCATATATTGAAAAAATGAAATTGTGGTAGCCGGGAGTAGAGCGATACGAAAAATTATCACCAGACAATGAGAATATCACACCTGTTTCACGATGCCGAATGAAATATAGTTAGGTTGTAATAAATATTTTAAAAAATATCCTCTTTGGAAAAAATGTCTGACTTTGGACCAACACACTTTGGTGTGTAAGAAACAGTTCGACAAAGTCAAAAAAAGAAACGTTTTTTCAATTTTCAAAATCTGAAAAACGTGAAAATCTGTGATACAAAAAAAATAAATTTTTTCTTCGCATTATGAAGAAACACGTAAAAATATGTTAAAAAACATAAAAAAATAAAATTGTAATTTTCTTTAAAATCGAATGAAGCTATTTATACCCTACACCACAGGGTATAATGTCTTTGTGCATTTGTTTGTAACACCCAAAAGGAAACGAGATAGACCCATCGTTTATTATACCGATCGACTTAGAATCACTGTCCATCTATTCTTGTAATCAAAGTACAGGTCGCAATTGTTGTTAGAACTAAATGAAACTTTGCACAACGAAGTTTTATGGGATAAGGACGAACGATATTTAATTTGAAGCAAATCGGTTCAGATTTAGATATAGCTCCCATATAAATGTCTCTTCCGATTTGACTCTTTCTGCTCTAGAAACCACTAACTTTGACAGATTTTCGTCAAATTTGGCTAAACAGCTTATATTTCAAATAAAAACAGCTCTGGTAAAAATAGGACAGATCGGTTCAGATTTTTATATAGCTCCCGTACAAATGTCTCCTCCAATTTGACCCTTTCCGCTCTAGAAACCACAAACTTTGACAGATGTTCTTCAAATTTGGCAAAACAGCTCATATTTCAACTAAAAACAGCTCTGGTGAAAATGGGTCAGATGAGTTTAGATATATATATTTCACATTTCGCTACTGAATTAATTATTTCCGCTTTAGAAATAACATTTTTAAACAGATTTTCTTCTAATTCGGCACATCGGCTAATGTTTCAAATTGAAATTACTATAGCGAAAGTAGGTCACATCGATTCAGATTAAAAATTAAATTTATGTAGCTCCTGATTTGATTATTTCCGCTCTAGAAACCACATATTTAACACTCCATAAAATTCGAGAAAGCGTCTAATATTTCAACTAGAAAACCTTTGCTAAGCATGGGTCACATCGGTTCAGATTTGTATATAGCTCCCATTCAAAGTTTTCTTACAAATACAGATAGTATTATATATACAGAATTTGTAGTATATTCTCCTCTTATAGCTGCATCGTATATCACCCGTTTCAAATGTAATGACCTTTTTATATCCTACACCATACGGTATAATAACTAAGTGTAGGGTATCATATAGTCGGCCACGCCCGACTTTAACCTTCCTTACTTGTTTTGATTTAGCAGACATGAATCATGCATTGAAACTATTTGTAAAAAAAATTAAGCAAAATGCAAGGAAAGGAAAAAAATTCTCTCACAAGGACTGAAAATACCCCTAATATTTTGGAGTACTTAATCATGTTTATCAAATATGTCTGCTTGTACTTGCTTGATATTGGGTATGCGCATTCCCCCTATAACAAAAACGTACATCATAAAGTGATTCTTATTCGTAGGGGATGAAATGGGGCAAAAAGGGATAAAAATGGTACCTATCAAACGACAGCAGCTAGAAACACGAAATTTGGCGTGTACATTTCTCCACTTGAGTAGATACATAATATAAAAGTATTTTTTCCAAATTATTACTTTTAAGGGGGGAAATGGGAATAGGGGGATAAAAATGGTACTACCCAAGCGGCTGCACCTAAAATAATAAAATTCGGTGTATACATTCCTCTGACTGTGTAGGCACGTAAAATAAACGGGTTTATCGAAATTCGTTCTTTTTGGGGTTAAAATGGAAAAAGGGGATAAAAATAGTACCAACCAAAAGACCGTAAATAGAGTCATGAAATTCGGAGTATACATTTTTCTGACTGCGTAGACACGCAAAATAAAAAGATTTTTTTCCAAATTCGTACTTTTGAAGGGATACAATGGGGACAGAGGGATATAAATGGTACCAACTAAACGGCTACAACTAGAATAATGTATAGAATAATTGTGTAGACACGTATAATAAAGATATTTTAGAAAATCGTACGTTTACGGGGGTAAAATTAGAAAAGGATAAAAATGGTACCAACCAAATGGTCGCAGCTAGAATCAAGGAATTCGGTGTATGTACTGCTCTGACTGCATAAACACGCTAAATAAAAAGATTTGTCCAAATTCGTACTTTTTACTTTTGCGGCAAGTGTGAATCATGAAGTTAGGTATCTCTCACGTACACAGTGTAAAATACTGTGTACGTGAGAGATACTGGATTTTCAAAATTTGCACTTTTGTAATTAGAATAGGATGGAAATACAGCCAACTATCTACCAATATTTATGCTATTTAAGCTTTTTTGAAGATATAAATATAAGAATATTTAGGTTTTTTAATTGACTTGAAATATTATTTCGATAGATGTTAAATGATAAATGTTATATTTATTCAAAAAAATATTTTCTAAATATTTTTATTTGTTGTTGTTTGGCTATATTAAAAAAAAACATTTTCCTGTAATGTTACTGCACTTCTACGACAATGGACTGACTGTCTCTGTGGAATGCAATCCATTGTGGAGGGTATGCCAAGTTCGGTCCGGTCGTACTTAACTCCGTTTTTATTATTTTTATTATTTTTTCTGTTTTTTTTATACCCTCCACCTCCAGGATGGGGGTATATTCACTTTGTCATTCCGTTTGTAACACATTGAAATATTCATCGGAGACCCCATAAAGTATATATATTCTAGGTCGTGGTAAAATTCTAAGACGATATAGCCATGTCCGTCTGTCCGTCTGTCCGTCTGTCCGTCTGTCTGTCTGTCTGTCTGTCTGTCTGTCTGTCTGTTGAAAGCCCGATAGCGGCCGAACGAAATGAGCTAGGAGGTTCAAATTTTGCCTAAATGTGTCTTATGGTTGTAGATCGGTTGGGATTGAAAGTGGGCGAAATCGGCCCAGAGGGAAAAATTTATCCCTCACAAGGACTGAAAATACCCCTAATATTTAGAGTATTTCAGCATGTTTTTTGAACATATTAGCTTGTATTTACTTGATATTTGCAATGCGCATTCCCTTTATAGCATAAAAGGGCACCATAGAGTGTTTTTTTATTTGTCGGGGACGAAATGGGACAAAAAGGGATAAAAATGGTACCTATCAAACGACAACAGATAGAAACACTAAATTTGGCGTGTACATTAGGGCGTACCTCAAAAAAAAAGTTCGCCGTACACCTTCGAATATGAAGTATTATTGAAAGGTAGTTTCAAAAAAAAAATTTTTATTTTTTTATGCCGAACGTAGGGGTCGCGCTTTTACATTTTTCTATATAACTTGTATTTATAAACGGATTTTAAAGTGTGATACATCGATGTTTTTGTCTCGACGAGGCCGATTTTTTTGTCTTTGAAGTCATTGAGCTCAAGCACCCCCTTCTGGTACTTACCCATCATTTCTCAGTTGCTACTACCCTAATGTACCACTCTAATAATCGAAAATTAAAGCTCGCATAAAATCATGAATCATGTTTGAGCTCAATGACTTCAAAGACAAAAAAATCGGACAAAAACATCGATGTATCACACTTTAAAATCCGTTTATAAATGCAGAAGTTATATAGAAAAATGTAAAAGCGCGACCCCTACGTTCGGCATAAAAAATAAAAAAAATTTTTTTGAAACTACCTTTCAATAATACTTCATATTCGAAGGTGTACGGCGAACTTTTTTTTTTTTACTTGTAACCTGGTACGCTCTAGTGTACATTCCTCTAATAGAGTACATATATAATATAAGAGTATTTTTTATAAAATCGTACTTTTAAGGGGTTAAATGGGGATAGAGGGATTAAAAATAGTACCAACTTAACGGCTGCACCTAGAATAATGAAATTCGATTCGATTTTAAGGCATCTACCTCGTCCCTCTGTCCATTCATTCGTCTGTTGGGAATACGGTAGAATCTGCACCAGTTTTAAGTGTTTTTTGAAGTTTTCTGATATATAGTATAGAAGGGAAGCATTTGCCATTTTTTCAAACTGCTGGTGCAATGAAGCCCATGATTTTTTTCCCAAAAATTCTTTTTTATTTAAAGTTTTACATCTGTTAGCTTTCATATTTATAGTTTCAAACACAGTGATTCCCAATATCTCTATTTTCTAAAAAGTTTTTCAAAGAAACCCAAAACGATGAAAGAGCCCCACCAATGGGTAGAATCGTCAAAAACTAAAGACTAATTTTTTGCTAGTGAATTACACATATTTTAAATAGAGATTAATAATTATTGCTGGGTAACTATATCTGCATATATGCAGATATAAGTATGTGTATATATACACATTCTTACATATGAAACTCAATGAGAAGCTTGTAAAATGGCATGCGTGCTTTATTACTTGGTGCGATCTTTTAAAAATTGATATTCGGCAAGTGAGTCGTGCTTCTCGTTTCGTTTGTGAGAATCATTAACTTAAAGAGGCCGGGTATATTGTTGAAAAGTCGCTGCGAAGCCACCTGAACGAAACTTTTGACGGGGTGGAAATCGTGATAGTGGTAGTCTGCAGCCACGTAATAAATGTCCCATGAAATTTGTAAATAAATTTGCATTCTATTAAATATAGATGAAAAATGGTATTGAAAAATATTGATTACAGACCAAAAAATACAAACGAAAAAAACTAGTTTTAAAATATGTTTTCAAATCAAAGGTATTCCTGTGAAAGGTATTTTGTTTTCAACACCTACATTTTAAAACTATGTGTGAAAATAGGTTAATCGTGTGGTACTTCAAGAAATGCATAGAATATCGCACAAAAGATCACTTATATGCAAGGAAAACTAAATGAATAAAGCCGTCTTTACATTATGCGATTGTGCAAAACGATATTTGCTGAGAGAAATCTTCTATTTTCAAAAAATAGCATCAAAATCGATTCGCGCATTTGCACTTATCACAAAATAATAATACAAAATTAAGAAAACATAAATTTAAAATTGTATTTTTATACCCGCCACCTCCAGGATGGGGGTATATTCACTTTGTCATTCCGTTTGTAACACCTTGAAATATTCATCGGAGGCCCCATAAAGTATATATATTCTGGGTCGTGGTAAAATTCTAAAACGATATAGCCATGTCCGTCTGTTGAAAGCACGATAGCGGGCGAACGAAATGAGCTAAGAGGTTCAAATTTTTCCTAAATGTGTCTTATGGTTGTAGATCGGTTGGGATTGAAAGTGGACGAAATCGGCCCAGAGGAACAATTTTTCCCTCACAAGGACTGAAAATACCCCTAATATTCAGAGTATTTCAGCATGTTTTTTGAACATATTAGCTTGTATTTAGTTGATATTTGCAATGCGCATTCCCTCTATGGCATAAAAGGGCTCCATGGAGTGATTTTTATTTGTAGGGGACGAAATGGGATAAAAATGGTACATATCAAACGACAACAGATAGAAACACGAAATTTGGCGTGTACATTCCTCTAATAGAGTAGATACATAATATCAAAGTATTTTTTCTAAATTCTTACTTATAAGGGGTAGAGGGATAAAAATAGTACCAACCTAACGGCTGCACCTAGAATAATGAAATTCGATATATACATTCCTCTGATTGCGTAGACACGTAAAATAAAAGAACTTTCCGAAATTCGTTCTTTTTGGGGTTCAAATGGAAAAAGGGGATAAAAATAGTACCTACCAAATGACAGCAGCTAGAATCATGAAATTCGGAGTATGCATTCCTCTTACTGCGTAGACACGAAAAATAAAACGTTTTTTCCAAATTCGTACATTCAATGGATACAATGGCTACAGAGGATAAAAATAGTACCAATTAAACGAATACAGCTAGAATGATGAAATTCAGTGAGTACGTCCC
>OX377619.1:139578156-139612613 GCA_947397865.1 Polietes domitor
AAACAGCCATAATTTCATTCCAACATTCACAACCATACAATTCACTTTTACACAAACACCAACACCATACACGCACACGCACACATGCACCAGCCGCCGCACGTACTCTCACGGCCAAACATCACGCACACAATCACGTTAACAAGTGGCGATGGTGTTGGTGTTGGTGTTGGTGGCGGTGTCGGCGGCTGCTGTAATCAATATCAGTGTCAATTAAATGCAATGAGCTCGTGCAAAAACACAGAGCCGACAACAACAGCAACAATAGGCAATCATTTCGATTGCATTTAATGAAGATTCGCGACAGCATCGGGTCCATAATACCAATACCGCACACACACGCACACCTTTATCACACTCATACAAATGTACACTGAAAGAAAAGTCGTAATAGCGGGAATGATGTTGTTAATGTTTTCGTTGAGCAAAGAGAAACAGTTTCGCAACACCTATTTATTAGTAACAAGCTTATGTGGGATTCACTAAGTTGACTCTAAATGATCACCGTGATAATCGCTTTCCTATCGTAAAAGTGTCTCCTGTAGGGAAAAAAGTGCCAATTCCGCGATACATCCGTGATTGAAGTCGATGTGAGCCGACGAAATCGGCGGTGTGATACAAGTCGATGTGAGACGATGAAATCGGCGGCGGTTTGTCTCTGAACTGGGCGAAATCGGTCCAAAGGGAAAACCTTTTCCCTCACAAGGACTGAAAATACCCATAATAACCCCTAATCTTGTAGAGTATTTAAGAATAACAAAAAAGTGCGCCATAAAGTGATTCTTATTCATAGGGGGTTAAATGGGGCAAAGAGGGATAAAAATGGTACCTATCAAACGACAACAGCTAGAAACAAGATATTAGGTGTGTAAATTCCTCTATTTGAGTAGATACATAATATAAAAGTATTATTTCCAAATTCGTATGGTACCAACCGAACGGCTGCACACAAAATAATGAAATTCCATGTATAATTCCTCTGGTTCGTACTTTCTGGGGCTAAAATGGAAAAGGGGATAAAAATTGTACCAACCAAATGACCACAACTAAAGTTATGAAATGCGGAGCATACATTCTCTGACTCCGTAGAAACGAAAATTAAAATGGTTTTTCCAAATTCGTACTTTCAAGGGATACAATGGGAACAGAGGGATAAAAATGGTAGCAACTAAACAGATACAGCTAGAATGAAAATGATACATCCCTCTAATTCTGTAGACACGCGAAACAAGGAGATTTTTGAAAGTCGTTCGCTTAAGAGGGTAAAATGGGGAAAAAGGGATAAAAATGGTACCAACCAAATGGCCGCATCTTTAATCATGTAATTCGGTGCATACATTTCAAGCAAATCAAATCAAGCCTTGCCTCGCAAGCGTGATTTGAAATAATAAAAGTTTTATATTTATTTTAATTTTTTCGTTTATATTTTGTGGTCTGTATTCAACATTTGATTTGAACTGGGAGATTGTCCTGGCTCAAGACCATTTTGCAACTATATTTAATAGAATGCAAATTTATGGACAAATGACGTGGTGACATTTATTGCTTGGCTGCAGCCTACCACTATCATGATTTCCACCCTGACAAAGGGTTTTTCAAGTGGCTTCGCAGCGACTTTTCAATATCAAACCCGGCCAATTTTATATTTATTTATATATGTATATATATATTTTTTCCACATTTTTATTTGTTTTGTTTTGGCTATATTCAAAAAAATTGGCGTTTTCCTGTTAATGCATTTCTATGAAAGTTGACAGACTCTGTGGAATGCAGTCCATGGTGGAGGGTTTTTACTTGATTTCTTATTTTCTGGTTTATGTTTGACATTTGCAAAATGGGACGCAATACGCTCCAACAAAATTGGAAAATATTGAAAACTTACTTGCAAAGTATTGAGATATCGGCCTTCAGTGCAGTCTTCATGAAGCTCATTTTCATCTCGGTGGCTAAGCAAAATTGCCGCATATGGGGTTCAGAGAACCCACACGTGACTATTGAGAAGCCATTGCATCCACAAGGTGTCACTGTTTGGTTTGGATTTTGGGCTGGCGGCATCATTGGGCTATGCACTTTAATGAGGATGAGGTATGTCCGAGCCAGTGGTGGTAGTCATATGAATAAAAATGTGTTCCATTATTAAATGACAAAGTTCAACCATTACAATAAAACCAGAAATTTGAAAAAAAAAATCAGTACTTTTTCTTTTATAGCCGATTCTAATTTAAAATGTTACATGGTCCATCCTATACTATTAATATTTTGACAATATGCTGGGTTTTGAACCTCGAATCTTCTGTTTACAAATTGCTTAAACGTTCACTATCTTTGTTTTTTTTTTTTGTAAAATACAAACAATCTTCCAATTATCTCCAAGATGTAAAGATGTGGGGACCTCTTTGCGATGAACTTAAAAGCACCCAAGTTATAGATTTAATTAAATCAAACGGTGAAGATTGTCATGGCGATGTCAATACCCCTCCTCCTCCTCCCTATTTCACCCCTTAAATCTAGGATTTTGGCCAAATCCATTTTAATATCATGTCTACGCACACGAAATTTCGTGGTTGTTAAAAATCCGCTGTCTAGTTATAATTAGTCTTTTGAAAGTTCAATTTTTCTTTCAGTGTACTTGCACGCAACTGGCATTTATTTGTGAAACGAAGTTAAAGGAAAATATTGCTAGGAGATTGTTCAAATATTTGACACCTCTGATGTGAATTTCAATAAAAGACAACATTTCAAGCTCCGGCATGCAGCACCATTGTTGTCAGCTATTGATGCATCTGTAGACACAATGCTGTGTACTTGGCTCAAGTACCCACACTCAGGTGAAGGAAAATTGATTTGAATTGCATTGCATTGCCACATTTAAATATATGCACTTTTCGTTAAATTTTTCAGCGATATTCACTATCTTTATAGTATAACCATCAACCGCAAATTGCAACTCTTTATTATTGGTGAATATTTAAACATCGAGTTTCTGAGGGGACTAAATCTATTGAATAGAGTACGTGTTGAAGCATTCATTAATTGTGGCACGTTTCAATAGCGGATGGCGAAGTGCAACAAACTCTCGACGAAGTAACAAACGTGGAACAAAGCTTTTTCATGTCCAAATTTTCATCTAATATGCGATGAACTACACTAGCCTACAATGTCAGCTAACTTTCGCTCTTTGAGTCGCTCTCAATTCGATACCATTTTTTTATTTTTCTCCATTTTTGGTGTGAGTTGGTTGAGCCCTATGCAATGTTTTGTAGTTGTTATCGAAGGAACGTTTTCCGCAGAGTAGAAACTAGATTGAGTTTTATATTGATTGAACAAATATATTTGGTGATTCCTAAGTATGGCTTTAGACCTTCTGCAGTGGACGTTAATTGTTACTAATATTTTAAATGACTTAATTGAATTTTCCATTAACAACAATTAATAAAAATAATGCTTTAATTGTATTATACCCCACTGTCAACATTAACTCAAATTTCTCTTAATGATATTATTATACATACTGAGAGTCGAAATTTCTCCCTTACCACGTTAAGTCATTTGCAGCAACATTAGATTGTTAAAATTTCGTTTTAATTAAAACGTGAAATTTTGATTATTTGTCAAAATTTTAATGTTGTTACAAATAATAATAAAATAATATATTTATTTAATAATTTGAATATTGTGATAGCCTAATTAGTGCTTTTTAGTTGTTATAACATTCAAAAGTAATATATTTTTTTTAATTAATCGCATCAAATATTTCTGTTAAAATCGCTGTTATACTGATGTTGCATGAACATTAACTTCTCAGTGTGTTTAGCTTTCTGAAATTTTTATAATCTAATATTTTGATGTATTACATCTATGCTTTACAAATATATTATAGCTAGCTGAACCCCGCTCGCTTCGCCAGGCAAAAAAATGGTAAAATTAAAATCAGGTTTCATATTGACCTTATCATATTGATATTATCGTGGTTTGTAATATATACGTTCCAATTTCCAGCCTTCTAGCTTAAAAAACACTACGCCCACTAAACGTAAATCCAAATTTCGGCATCAAATTGATATTTATTGTGGTCAGTAATATATATGTACCAATTTTCAGCCTACTACCTCTCAAAAACACTTTTGCCACGCCCACTCTGCCCACAAAGCGAAAATCCAAATTTCGGCATCATATTTATCATTCTTGTGGTCAGTAATATATATGTACCAATATTCAGCCTTCTAGGTCTCCAAAACACTTTTGCCACGCCCACGAAACGAAAATCCAAATTTCGGCATCATATTTATCTTTCGCGTGGTCAATAATATATATGTACCAATTTTCAGCCTACTACCTCTCAAAAACACTTTTGCCACGCCCAATCCGCCCACAAAGTGAAAATCCAAATTTCGGCATCATATTTATCATTATCGTGGTCAATAATATATATGTACCAATTTTCAGCCTTCTAGCTCTCCAAAACACTTTTGCCACGCCCCAAAGCCCACGAAACGTAAATCCAAATTTCGGCATCAAAATAATCTTTCTCGTGGCCAGTAATATATACGTTCCAATTTTCAGCCTTCTAGCTCAAAGAACACTATTGCCACGCCCAATCCGCCCACAAAAAGAAAATCCAAATTTCGGCATCAAATTGATTTTTATCGTGGTCAGTAATATATATGTACCAATTTTCAGCCTACTACCTCTCAAAAACACTTTTGACACGCCCACAAAACGAAAATCCAAAATTCGGCATCATATTTGCAATAAACATAAAAGGTGTAAATGACTCCTTGCTCTAAAGGATCGTTTACTCCTTCTACACTTCGTAGATTTAGTTTAAATTTTCTCCATATATTCTACCCTAAAAAGGGTTTCACTGGTTCTAGTATTAAAAAATATATATAACAATAATCTAATACAATTCAATTAATATTCTTTCCTTTTTTCTATCTTTTCAGGTAAGTGTCATTTAAAAACATTAAGATTTTTGGAATTTGTAAGTATTTATTAATATGTGCACTCCAGATACTATTTGTTATCACTCCTCAACATCCAATAACTATAGAATTCTAAGCATTTTTATTGGTTATCTAGCACATCCGTGAGTGTTGTACGATCAACATTCAAATTCACCTTAAAACGTTCTTCATTAATTTTTCTGTAGAGGCGGTTCTTCCGATTGTCTAATAGGTCAAATGTTTAAGTCCAATTCGTACACATAAAATACAGGGTTTTTTATTTTAGTTAGGCGAGTTTTTCAAAACATACTATGAATTGTATGAAGTTTCGAAAAATGAAATCGACTTAAAGTGAATGTCAAGAAATTGGAAAAATGTCCTAAATTCCCATTCACTTTTTAACGGAAGTTTTATACAAAAATAAAAATATTTTAATTATTTTTTAAGAATGTTTGTACCCAATTATTGTATTTTTGTATATTTTCCACCTTAGGATTGAGGGTATATTCTTTTTATACCCTCCACCTCCAGGATGAGGGTATACTAACTTTGTCATTCCATTTGTAACACCCTGAAATATCGACCTGAGACCCTATAAAGTATACATATTCTTAATCGTCATAAAATTCTAAGACGATCTAGCCATGTCCGTCCGTCAGTCCGTCTATTGAAAGTACGCTAGCATTTAATCGAAAGGAGCTAGAACGTTCAAATTTTCCATAAATGCGTCTTATAGTCGTAGATCGGTTGGGATTGAAACGGGGCGAAATCGGCCCAAAGGACTAAAAATACCCATAATAACCCCTAATATTTTAGCGTATTTAAGCATGTTTTTTGAATATGTCTGTTTATTTTTGCTTGATATTTGGTACGCGCATTCCCATTCTAGCAAAAACGTGCACCATAAAGTAATTCTTATTTGTAGGGGTGAAATGGGGCAAAAAAAGGGATAAAAATGGTACATATTAAACGACAACAGCTAGAAACACGAAATTTGGTGTGTACATTCCTCTAATTGAGTAGATACAAAAATATTTTTTCAAAATTCGTACTTTTAAGGGGTAAAATGGGAATAAAGGGATAAAAATGATACCAACCACACGGCTGCACCTATAATAATGAAATTTGGTGTATACATTCCTCTGATTGCATAGACAAGTAAAATACACGGAATTTTTCAAAATTCGTACTTTTTGGGGTTAAAATGAAAAAGGGGACAAAAATAGTACCAATCAAATGACCGCAGCTAGAGTCATGAAATTCGGAGTATACATTCCTCTGACTATGTAGACGCGGAAAATAAACTGATTTTTCGAAATTCGTACTTTTTGGGGTCAAAATAGAAAAAGGGGATAAAAATAGTACCAACCAAATGACCGCAGCTAGAGTTATGAAATTCGGAATACATTCCTTTGACTACGTAGACATGACAAATAAAATTTTTTTCCAAATTCGTACTTTCAAGGGAGACAATGGGTACGGAGGGATAAAAATGGTACCAACCAAACGGCTACACCTGGAATAATGAAATTCGGTGTATACATTCTTCTGATTGCGTAGACACTTAAAATAAACAGATTTTTCGAAACTCGTACTTTTTGTGGTTAAAATGGAAAAAATAGTACCAACCAAATGACCGCAGCTAGAGTCATGCAATTCGGAGTATACATTCCTCTGACTGCGTAGACACGGAAAATAAACGGATTTTTCGAAATTCGTACTTTCAAGAGATACAATGGTACAGAGGGATAAAAATAGTACCAACTAAACGACTACAGCTAGAATGATGAAATTATAATTGCGTAGAAAAGTCAAAGGGGGTAAAAACGGTACCCACCAAATGGACGCAGCTGGAATCATGGAATTCGGTGTATACATTCCTCTGACTGCATAGACACGCAAAATAAAAAGTTTTTTGTCAAATTCGTAATTTTTCTTTTACGGCAAGAATTGGTTGAATCATTAAGATAGGTTAGTTTGCACTATGTACGTGGATTTTCAAAATTTGTACTTTTGGAATTAAAATAGAATGGAAATACAACCAACTGTAGCACCCACTATCTACCAATATTTATGGTATTTAAGCGTTTTGAAAATATAAATATAAGAATATTTATTTTTTGATTTGAAATAAATAATGGTTTCAAATAATTAAACTATTATATTTATTTATAAAATTATTTTTTCAATATTTGTATTTGTTTTGGTTTGGCTATATTAAAAAAATTATATTTTCCTGTAATATTACTGCATTTCTACGAAACCCGTTTCATGTTTTTATTAATTTAGGTTGAAAAAATTAAAAAAAAATCTTTTTTGGTTAAAACAAAAACGAATTGTCATCTGTTCTAAATTGTTGTATTTGACAATTTCAAAATTCCACTTTTAGAAAATATTTGATTGACTTTGACTTTTTGCCTCAAAAATTGGTGTTTGGCTCATCGTGTTTTGGTTAAAGTTTTCGAGTTCTTGCATGTCGGCAGCACTGTCATAGCGATAATCAGCTGTTGGCATCGCTATAAACACAATTTCAATTGTATTCTTAACGATCTTTTGTTGTGAAAGTGTATATTCTGTGTATACCTGTGAAAGAAACCAAAAGAGAGAAGTGTAAAGTTTTTTATACCCTCCACCTTAGGATGGGGGTATATTCTGGGTTGTGGTAAAATTCTAAGACGATCTAGCCATGTCCATCTGTCTGTTAAAAACGCGCTAGCTGCCGAACGAAATGAGCTAAAAGGTGCAAACTTACCGTTAATGAGTCTTATGGTTGCTGATCGGTTGGGAATGAAAGTGGGCGAAATTGGACCAGAGGGGATAAAATTTTCCTTAACAAAGACTCAATATTTAGATTATTTAAACAAAAATTTGGAAATTTTCTCTTTTATATGCACTTGAAATTTGTGGCGTACATTCATCTTGTAGGGAGAAAACGTCCAAAAAATATCTAGCGTGTGAAATGGGACGAAAAGGGGTAAAATGGTACCAATGATACGACAACAGCTAGAAACATGAAATTCGGTGTGTACATCCCTATAATTGCGTAGACACATAAAATAGAGGGATTTTCGGACATTCGTACTTTTAGGGGATACAATACGAAAAATGGGATAAAAATGGTACCAACCAAACCGCTGAATTTGAAATCGGGAAACTCGGTCTATTCATCTGACATCTGAAATACGCGAAAAATAAAGGATTATTTCGAAATTTGTAATTATAGGCGGATATTGGGGCGAAAGGGGATAAAAATGGTACCAACCAAACGGATGCAATTAGAATAGTGAAATTCCGTGTGTACATTACATTGAAATGCAGACACGCAAAATATGAGTATTTCTTCAAATTCGTACTTTTAGGGTCAACATGAAAAGGAGAATAAAACTGGTGCTAAGCAAACGGATTTACTTAGAATCATGAAATTAGATGCGTTCGGTTTAGCGTGGACGCGAAATATAACGGATCTTTAAAATTTGTACTTTTCTTATCAAAATGATACTATGTGCATATCTCTGATTGCTCTTCAATTATGCTATTTTAAAATTTTGAGTTACATGGACGGTGCCACGACCCTTCGTTTAATGAACTCTTTATAAAGTCTATGAGTATTTCCGCTGTTGTTCTTTCGGGTAGTACCCCTTTTTTACTAATCCTCAACTGTTCGCTAAACATGTATTTCTTTTTGTAGTTGGCAGCACAAAAGTCGTGCTTGAATTTTTGGGCCAACCTTCAATATCGTTTATATTGATTCTAATAAAATATGTTGAAGTGTAGAGATTTCTCTGTTAAATATATTTCCTTAATTGCAACCTATCTGCGCATCATTCACTTTGCACAGCAATAGCTAGTCTGAAGAACCCTGCTTTGATGTGTGCTGATCCAATAGAAAATATTAAATTTAATATTTTTAAAAATGCTCTACACAATTCCTTGAACTCATCATTGTGAAGGGACTTCACTAGTGCTAGTGATGGTGGCTGTATTTGAAGTATTCATGCCTCTCAACACTCAATGTTTATTAAGCTCTCAAAAAGGGATATGATAAAGGTTACTTCAAAAAAGATTTTTTTATTTGCCAGTTCAAGTGTTTTTCACAAGAATCGATACTTTTCATGTGTGACGCTCGGATGTCTGTGTACATTATGAGTGCAAACACGAGATTTAAAAAATGTCGAGAGCCGACAAAGTAGCAATGAAGGATACTCAGACAGCCAGACGTGTGGTAATACGGGCGGCCGACTAAGCTAACTCACAAGCGATTTAGAAAGTTATGACAACCATTTGGAAATATTACATGCCGTTTCGCACATGCCCGAGAAATAGTTAATGCTAAGTTCTGGATGAACTTATTGCCTAAAATTGATGCTTGCAAAAAAAAAAACAACAAGCAATTTATGTAATGCCTTGAATGACCTTTACATAATGAAACCATCACACGGGTGTGTGTGCGAGTGTGCGTTTGGATATGAAGTTAAACCGCCCCTCTTCAAGTGGTACAAGTACCGCTGCCATAATTTATACAAATACAAACATTTGTCATATTTTGCCACCCAAAAGTCCAAAAAGAGAATAAATGTGAAGAGTAAAGCCAAAGTGTCAAGTGTCAGAAACAAGTTTATGCCACACATTCGCACAAAGTTCACACACACAGACAGACAGATATTCCGAAGCACACACTTTTATTCGCATACATGACGTTAGCTGCAATGCAAACGGAAGTAACTGCACTTTTCAGTCGGTCCCAAAGCGGGATCCATCTACACAACCTACTGGTATTCATCCATAAATCCTTGTAGGTAGAGGTCATCATGACTGAAGCCAAACCACATTTATATAAGTGCAATAATAATGGTTGATGCTCTTTGGATTCCAAAACCATAACAGTAGATATTATTGGTATGTACCAGGTGGTATGAAAGCTTAGTGGTTTGGACATTATTGCCAGCTATCTTCAACCAATTCCTAAACTCGGGTTATTTCCCTGTAGCGTGGAAGGAAAAACTAACAGTTCGTAAAACCTGGTTCTGATCACAAGCATACTGATAGCTACCGACCGATATCCCTTCTATCGGTTTTTGCTTAACTTTTCGAGTACTTCGTGCTCTCGAAGATTATATTGGACAATGGAGGATACTCAAAGACGGCCGGATCGAGTTTTTTTCATGCCACAAGGGAATCTTGTACAATTTACTGACACTAGGTCTCAGTGGTAACGCCGGTACTATCGCTGCAAGTTTTTTCAGTGGACGTACTTTTAAGATTAGATTAGAACCAACAATCGGATAGTTGAGACGTTGTGGCAGAAGTACCAAAGGGCACATTTCTGGGACCAGTTCAACATTATTGTCTGTACCAGGTCACTCCGGGAGACCTGCTGCTATTGTATCCTTACCGCCTCATCGGGGTCACAGCCGCAAACTCAAGACAGAACAACTACCTTTGAGAGTTATCAGCATATTTCGACAGATGGAATCTGACGCTGAATATAGACAAGGGGAAATGACGTTTTCTTTATCCAATTGTTAGGAGGCATGTTACTGAATAGTCGAGTTCGTGCCTCTGACTAAAAAAGTATCTTGAAAGCAATTTATATCCTATATATATATTGGCTAAGGTTATGCAAATTTTTATGCGATTCTGCGAAGTAGGAGGGGTATAGTACTGAAGAAAGGCTGTTGATTTACAAATATGCTTACGTCCTCTGGTTTAGAATTCCATCCATCAATCATACGACTTACTTGTCAGCTACTTATTTTGAGGACGAAACTGTAAGCAGACTTTATTGTGTTGTAGGACCGAGATAATTACACAGGTAAAATCTTTTGAAATATTCAGGCTAATATGACCTGTAATAAACAAAATAGACGTACCAGAGCCCCTTACAGCCAAAATAGAAGGAACGTATCAATGGGAAACAATGTGCGACTAATAAATCTATAATTCAACGATCACTGCCTAAGTTGCGCGAATGAAGAAAGAGGAGATACTGCCCAGCTCTAATACGCCAATGCCACAGGGCCCTCGTGAACAAAATTACTGTACTGGCAAGAGATCCTAAATATAAACCAGTAAGGAAAGGCTAAAGTCGGGCGGGCCGACTCTATGATACACTCCACTT
Source organism: Polietes domitor (assembly GCA_947397865.1). NCBI lineage: Eukaryota > Metazoa > Arthropoda > Insecta > Diptera > Muscidae > Polietes > Polietes domitor. The sequence continues at coordinate 139,589,221 of OX377619.1, forward strand.
TCAAACCGAATACAATTCAATTCGGTGAAAAAGTGAAAACGGGAAGGTTTTTTGTATCCTGTAAATGTATGTGTTTGACAAAAAATTTTATATCGGAAAGGACATTTGTATGAGGATATATTGAAACCTGGAACGAAATAGGTGAAATATAAAATGTATAGTTTGGCCAAAATCGGTTAAACTTATGGGAGCAACATTTGAAATTGGGCTATATTTAAATCTGAACCGATCTTACCCACTTTCATCATAGTTTTGTTTAGTTAGATTATAAGATGTTGTGCGAAATTTAAAGAAAATCGAGCATTTTAAAGCGGCAAAAGTCAAATCGGGAGCGACATTTGTATGGGGGCTATATCTAAATCTGAACCGATCTTACCCAATTTCTGCATAGTGTTTCTAGTTGGATTATAAGATGTTGTCCCAAATTTAAAGAAAATCGATTAGAATATGTGGCATTTAAAGCGGAAAAAGTCAAATCGGGAGCGACATTTATATGGAGGCTATATCTAAATCTGAACCGATCTTACCCAATTTTTGCATAGGTGTTTCTAGTAAGATTATAAGATGTTGTGCCAAATTTAAAGAAAATCGAGTACAATATGTGGTTTCTACAGAGGAAAATGTCAAATAGGGAACGACATTTGTATGGGGGCTATATCTAAATCTGAGCCGATTTGACCTATTTTCACCATAGATGATCTTAGTTTAAATATAAGATGTTTTGCCAAATCTGAAGACAATCTGATACAATATGTGGTTTCTAGAGCGGAAAAAGTCAAATCGGGAGCGATATTTGTATGGGAACTATATATAAATCTGAACCGATCTGTCCGATATTCACCATGGGAGTTTCTAGTGGGAATATAAGATGTTTTACCAAATCTGAAGACAATCTGATACAATATGTGGTTTCTAGAGCGGGAAAAGTCAAATCGGGAGCGAAATTTGTATGGGAGCTATATATAAATCTGAACCGATCTGACCGATATTCACCATGGGTGTTTCTAGTGGAAATATAAGATGTTTTATCAAATCTGCAGACAATCTGATACATTATGTGGTCTCTAGAGCTGAAAAAGTCAAATCGGGAGAGAAATTTGTATGGGAGCTATATATAAATCTGAACCGATCTAACACATTTTTACCACAGTTGTTTCTAGTTACAATATAAGATGTTTTGCCAATTTTAAAGAAAATCTGTTGTAATATGTGGTATCTAGAGTGAAAAGAGTCAAATCGGGAGTGAAATTCGTATGGGGGCTATATCTAAATCTGAACTGATTTTCTTCAAATTAAATAGCGTTCGTCCTTATCCCGAAAAACGTCGTTGTGCAAAGTTTCATTTGGTTCTGTCTACAATTGCGACCTGTATCGTCATTACAAGAATAGATGGACGGACGGACGGACGGACAGACAGACAGACAGACAGACATTGCTAAATCGACTCAGAAAGTGATTCTAAGACGATCGGTATAATTAACAATGGGTCTATCTCGTTTCCTTTTGGGTGTTACAAACAAATGCACAAAGACATAATACTCTCGTGGAGTGTATAAAAAGTTCCAGAGCATTTGTCAACCAAAATAGAATGAACATATCCAGAGTGATCGCAGTGCTGATGGGACATTGACTAATTGAAAACCATGCGCGACGGACTGAGCTTTAGCTCAACGATCTGTGCCAAAGTTGCGAGAGCAAAGAGATATACTTACTCCACGACGTTGAAGAGTTGGAAGAGAAATTGACATTAGATATTTGATCAAGTATCTCAATCTCTCAGGCTGGACAGACACTTCCGAGTGGTGTAGTCACTACGTGAGGCTTCCGGTCGCGTAAACCAACCAATCAAGGATCAGACAGTTGATGCATTTGTGATGAATGGTAAACCACTGCATCAAATATCAACTTGTTGATTGTCCGAGAAGGAGCGCCGATTTAATACGCGTACTAAGTTAATCTCGATCAATTGCTGACTTTTAGCCAACAGAGAAATGCTATAAGAAATTCTTTGGTACAGCCGAAACGAATGAAGTTCTTTCAACAGCATTAGAATTAGCACAAATAATAACACATAAATGTAATCCGAATCCGTTACTCCAGTTAATGGGAGACCGTTTATATAATTTAATTTATTCCTTTAACTCCCACTGAATCATATGGCACCAATAATAGTCGCTTTCCATCTCACTCGGTTTTGAGCTATATTTCTAAGTCCATTCCATGTAAAACAATAGATCTTCAGTGTAACTTCTCGAAATAGTATGGGGTTTTCCGACTCTTATCTTTGTCTGGTTGAATAGATATCAACCCAAAGCTTACTTATGTACGGATTTCGGTAGCTTTTGCTTAAAAGTTCTACGTTCGTTAAACACGTCAAATTCGAGAAAAACAACGATTCACGAAGGTTTGTCACCTTCCATGTCGTGCATCTATATAGCAGTACAGATTTTACATTAGAATTAAAGATTCCTAGCTTAGCCAGATGAGTGCCGCCGCCAGGAACAACCATACCTACAACATAACAAACCATTGCATAGTATTATAGCAGTTTTAAGTGATGGTGTGTTGCTCGAACTGTTAGACCTGTTTTTTCGGTGCATTTATTTTTAGACCTCTGTCATTGAGCTTATTCGCGATTCTAGCAACAACCGTTTTCTTGGTATCAGTTTTATTATTTTTTAATTTTGACCCTAAATGGGGTCGGTCATACATTTGACTTCACTAGACGGCTTCTTGGGTGGGAACAAATTTTATAAAAAATGTTGTATGGGAACCCCCTTAACGAGTGGAAAAATCGTATTATGCGCATCTACGCAGTCAAACTAGTGAATTTCACGATTCTAACTACAGCCATTTGGTTAGTACCATTTGTTCCCCATTTTGATCCTAAAGCTACCACTATAAAAAGATATCTTTATTTTTCCGCGTCTTCTTAGTATGTGCAATGTACACATCGAATTGCACTATTCTAACTGCATCCGTTTGTTTGGTACCATTTGTATCCACTTTCGCCCCATTTTCCTCCTAAAAGTACAAATTTCGAAAAACTACTTTGTGTTTCACAGTCAGGTGAATGCATACACCGAATTTCATGTTTTCAACTTCAGCGGTTTGGTTGGTACCATTTTTATCCCTCTTTTCCAATTGTACCCGTTAAAAATACTAATTTTGAAAATTTCATCTATTTTACGTGTCTATGCCATTAGAGGGTTGTACATTCCAAATTTTATGTTTCTAGCTGCTGTCTTATAATTAGTACCATTTTTAAATCTTTTTTGTCCCGTTTCACCCGATAAATCTTTTATTTACTTTCTGGTGCTATTACAAGAGGAAAGTACGCAAGAAATGAAAGCAGAAATTTTCAAAAAAATATATATTAAACTAGCTGAAACCCGCCCGCTTCCCCAGGCGAAAAAACAAATGGTAAAATTAAAATCAGGTTTCATATTGATCTTATATTGGTATTATCGCGGTCTGTAATATATATGTACCAATTTTCATCCAACTATCTCTCAAAAATACTTTTGCCACGCCCACTCCGCCCACAAAACGAAAATCAAAATTTCGGCATCAAATTGATCTTTTTCGTGGTCAGTAATATATAAAGGGTGTCCCAAGAAGAGCGCAATTTTTTAATTTTAAATAAAACACAGATATTTAAGAAAAAATCATGAAACTTTATTATATCGTAAAGTAGACAGAATGAGGTTATGTATGGAACAATATATCGTGCAGATGGCCGCCGCGGCTTTGCTGGCATGCACGCGATCTTTTAATGAAATTTTCAATGACCGTTTTGCATGAATGCTGCGGTATTTCATTAATGCAGCGTCCAATTTCGTCTTTTAAGGCTTGAGTCGTCGTCGGCTTATTCGCGTAAACCATCGACTTCAAAAAACCCCAAAGAAAAAAATCTAATGGTGTTAAATCGCACGATCTAGGCGGCCAATTCTGATCTCCAAAACGCGAAATAACACGACCGGGAAATGACTGATGCAGCAATTGAATTGTTTCTCTGGCTGTATGACATGTGGCGCCGTCTTGTTGGAACCACATGCCCTCCACATTCATTTCTTCAATTCTAGGCAAGAAAAAACTGGTTATCATTTCACGATACCGAACACCATTGACTGTTTGCGCTTCACCTGCCTCATTTTCATAAAAAAAGGTGCAATGATTCCTCCAGCCCAAAAACCACACCACACAGTGACACGTTGAGGATGCATTTGCTTCTCGTGAATCACTCGAGGATTTTCCGCACCCCAAATGCGACAATTCTGCCTATTGACGAAGCCATCAAGATGAAAATGGGCCTCGTCACTGAAGATGATTTTATCGGCAAAATCAGCATTTTCATGTTGTCTCTCCAATACCCAATTAACGAACTCCCTTCGCTGTCCATGGTCAGTTGGCTTCAGTTCCTGAGTCAATTGAACTTTGTATGCATGAAGATGCAAATCTTTCGTCAAAATTCGCTGCAAAGTGGATTTGGAGACACCAATTTGCTGAGCTCGGTGTCGAATTGAGGTGGATGGAGTTTGAGCGACATCATCACGTACAGCTGCGACATTTGCGGTCGATCGACCTGGTCGATGGCGCGTTGTTGTCTTTACATCACTAACAGACCCAGTTTCGGCAAATTTATCCATTAATCTCTTTACAGTTGACTCTTTTGGAGCATTATTGTGACCCCAAATTGATCGCAATTTGCGAACTGTAGCCGCAAAACTTTCACCATTTTGGTAAAACAATTTCACAATGAGAATGCGTTGTTCATTCGTGTAGCGCTCCATTTTTACTAACCTCGTACCTTCTACTAACAAACAATAACAATTGTTCAAATGTCAAACAATGACACTTCGAATGTTGCCAGATTTAAAAATTGCGTTCTTCTTGGGACACCCTTTACATTCCATATTTCACCCTTACTGCCCAAAGAACACTATTGCCACGCACACTCCGCCCACAAAATGAAAATCCAAATTTCAGCATCATATTTATCAATCTCGTGGTCAGTAATATATATGTACCAATTCTCAGCCTTCTAGCTCTCAAAAACACTTTTACCACGCCCACTCCGCCCACAAAATGAAAATCCAAATTTCGGCGTCATATTTATCATTCTCGTGGTCAGTAATATATATGTTCCAATTTTCACCCTTCTATCTCTCAAAAACACTATTGCCACGCCCCCTCCGCCCCCAGAGAAAATTTTTAAAAATTCAATAGCCTATAGTTCCTTCCAGACCTGCATCTATCTGTACTGAAAATTTCAACAACATCGGATCAGCCGTTTACACGTGATTGCGGAACAAACAAACAGACAGACTTACACTAAGGTTTTATAATATTAATAGGGATATTCTTAATATTAGGGAGTATTTTCAGTTCTTGTTAGGGAACATTTTTTCCTCTGGGCCGATTTCGTCCACTATCAATCCTCATCCATCTGCAATATTTATGGAAAATTTGAACCTCTTAGCTCATTTCGTTCGGTAGCTAGCGTGATTTGAACAGACAGACAGACGGACATGGCTAGATAGTCTAAGAATTTTTTTACGAAACAGACTATATATACTTCATGGGGTCTCCGATGAATATTTCAAGGTGTTGCAAACGGAATGGCAAAGTTAGCATACCCCCATCCTGAAGATGGAGGGTATAAAAAGTGTTGTCTCCACCTTGATAGTTGTTCTTCGTCAGTGTTAAGAAGATTGTCATTATTGTCACTCGCAGGGTTTTGAGAAGGTATAGAATTTGGTGATCTTAAAAATAGTTCGGGCGCTGTATTTTCAGCACCAATATCATTCGTGAAATCAAAAGTCGAACAATGATCTCACATCGCCTGCAAATTCAAGAGGAACATTTGTATCAAGTCTGCTATGTATGCTCTAGTTCTGAGTTCTAGTTCGCAAAGTTGAAAGTCATGTCATCCCACATCCTCGGTATCAATTGAGCCCGTGTACGCAATATTTTTCAGATATTGCATTCGCAGTGACTTCCTGAATGCATGTCCGCTCTTGGCACATGGGAACATGGTACATATTATTTTATTAACTTGCGCCGCTTTGTATTTCATCTACACGGCGTTGTTCAGTCAGTGTATGACTGTCGCAGTGACATGACAAAGTGTGTATGAATCTCTGCTGAAGTTTTTTGTGTGCTTGGCAAATAACCGGAAATGGAAAAGTCCAAAGCGGACTTTTTTTCTCTCGTTAAATAAAATGCGTTCATATGTATTGTCCACCTCTGACTCATGCGAGTACACACATGGACACACCGGGTAACCAAAAAATATGTACGAAAAGTTCTTGTCGGGGTTTATGCGCAACGGATATCTCGTCAAGCCAGAGAAGAAACAAAAAACAGAAAAACATGAAAATCCAGGCCAAAAACTGTGACTTTTTCACATTTTTTACATGTACGCCTACGTACTGATGCTTAAGGTCCCCAAGGAAGACTGTTTCGGTTTGGTGTTTATTTCAGACCATAATGAATAGACTGCGACACAGAGGACATTGTAGCTTTGTGGGTGGTTTATGCAGCATTTAAAAGGCAACTACGAGGGTGGAATGAAAAGTAATGTAAATATAGGCTAGGACTCCCTTTAATCCAGATGTGTTACAAATAGTGGAAACCTGGACTGCACGAGGTAGTCCACCACATACAAAAACCGTACAACGATAACATGTTCTCTCTGGCGATTTTCATATATAATCTTATCAAATACTTAGACCAATTCGAGATTATCCCTGTATCGAATAGGCTGGAATGTGGCCATTCTTAGAAATAGATGGACATGCGAGTCGAACAACATAACCATTACGGTACACCACGGTACGGGCATCCTATCGCCACTCTTGTAGATCACTGCCATAAATAGAGCCACTGAGACACTTTTGAATCAACACGGCGGGAAAGACATTTACCGAAAGTCGATTCCACGCACGAGTTGCAAGAACAAAGCTGGAATTCACTACTAATAATGTGTAGTGCGGCCACGTGTCCAATAGGGATGGGATAGTGCACGACTTTTCGAATTTTATATGCTAGAACCCCTAATTTTATGAGGTACGGAAAAAATTTACGATTTAAAAAATGCAGCCTAGGGCCTACTGCTGGGGAGTTTCTTTCATAAAAGAATATAAAAATAGACAAATGTATGGGGACAACCATAAGGGTTGAAGTTAGTGGGTAGGTACGTTCTGAGAAAATATTGAGCCTGAAAAAAAATTGGAGGTTGGTCATACATTAGAATCCCCTTGCGTAAATTAGAGTGGTGGGAGAAAATTTTCTAAAAATTAGTTTTTGTATGCGATCCCCCTTAATGAGTGAGGATAGGGAGGATGGTTCGAAAAAAATGATGGGGAGGGAAAATTAAAGGAGGTCCGTCTTACATTTAACCCAGCTAGGGGCGACTCCGGGACAGTTTTGTGCCTTACTGTCATATCAAAAATAATAAAAATCAAAATTCGTACGGGGACCACCTTAAGGTTAGAAGATAGGATATGTTCAAAGAAAGTGCGGAAGTTGAAAAAATGTGGGGGGTTGGTCATACATTTGACTTTACAAGGCGGCTCCTTAAGCCAGTAAGATCGGTGGGAACAAATTTTATAAAAAAACAAGTAAGGAAAGGCAAAAGTCGGGCGGGGCCGACTATATAATACACTCCACTTTCTATCCGAAAACAATTCAACTCGGTAAAAAAGTGAAAAGAAAGAATGTTTGTATGTTTCCTAATCATAGGCTAATATTACCTTTTCCAATTTGTCAAATCGGAAATATTTATATCGGTGCTATATCCAAACATGGAATATAGTGACTAACATTCACAATAAGTTCATCCAGTTCAAATATAACGTGTTATGCTCACTTTGAAGAAATTCCATCCGGGAGCAAAATTCGTATGGGAACTACATGTAAATCTGAACCGATCTGACCGTTTTCACCATGGAAAGATTTGAAGAAGATCTGTTAAACTATGTGGTTTATAGAGCAGAAAAAGTCAAATCGGGAGCGAAATTTTAATGTGAGCTATATATAAATCTGCACCGATCTGACCTATTTTCACCATGGATGTTTCTAATGGAAATATAAGATGTTTTGCCAAATCTGAAGGTAATCTGATACAATATTTGGTTTCTAGAGCAGGAGCGAAGTTTGTATGGGGGCTATATCTAAATCTGAACCGATTTAATCCATTTTCAACACAGATGTTTCTAGTAGAATTATAAGGTAATGCAAGGTAATTTGAAGCAAATCAAGAGAAATATGTGGTCTTTAGAGCGGAAAAAGTCAAATCGGGAGCGAAATTTGTATGGGAGCTATATATAAATCTGGACCGATCTAACACATTTTTACCACAGGTGTTTCTAGTTGAAATATAAGATGTTTTGCCAATTTTAAAGAAAATCTGTTGTAATATGTGGTATCTAGATTGAAAAGAGTCAAATCGGGAGTGAAATTCGTATATTCTTCAAATTAAATAGAAAAACTTCGTTATGCAAAGTTTCATTTCGTTCTGTCTACAATTGCGACCTGTATTGTGATTACAAGAATAAATGGACAGACGGACATTGCTAAATCGACTCAAAAAATGATTCTAAGTCGATCGGTATAATTAACAATGGGTCTATCTCGTTTCCTTTTGGGTGTTACAAACAAATGCACGAAGACATAATACTCTCGTGAAGTGTATAAAAATAATTGATTTGAACTGGGATATTGTCCTGGCTCAAGACCATTTTGCATCTATATTTAATAGAATGCAAATTTATTTACAAATGGCATGGTGACATTTATTACTTGGCTGCAGACTACCACGATCATGATTTCGACCATGTCAAAAGTCTTTTCAAGTGGCTTCGCAGCGACTTTTCAACATCAAACCCTCTATAAGGCCTCTATAAGGAGATGATTCTCACAAACGAACGATTAATGGAGTCGTTCTTACAATTAACCCCTCTGGGGGCGACTCAGACTCAAGATCACGAATATCCGAAGAACAAACGCCATGAAAGTAACTATAGAATTGCGACAACATAAGTGGATATCCAACTGTCACCTATCAACACCAGCACCCTCCTCTGAACACTGTCAAGTATCTGCAAAGAAGATCTTTGAGCACCTGACCTTATGTGGGAGTTCCATTCCATCTTAGGTCTGATATAGGTAATGTAGATATTGAGAAGATCAGAGGGAGCGAAATATTTCTTACATCGCTTTAAAAAAAACTAGATATTTGAATGCTACTTTCGTTATTACTCAATATCTACACCGTTCATAGAAATCGATAACTACATTGGATCAGTCCATCGCTTGTGAGACAATAATGAGCACTGCATTTAAATCCAATCTATTCTCTCGACCCTATTCGGTAATGGGCATTAAATCCTGGCTGAATGACTCATCCATCAATGGCCTTTTGTCCTTAATTGTTGAAGACTTTGTCATTATGAAATGAGTATGAATTACTGACATCCGTGAATGAATAGATTGGATTCGGACTCTGATTCTGATTGCGATCCAGGAGGTCGTCGATAAAAATAAGAACAAGTAAGAAAACGACAGTCGGCTAAAGCAACTTATATTGGGTTTTCCAATAGGTACTTAATTTGTGAACGCACTATGATCATCTAATGTTACTTTCCTTTTTACAGTTAGCTCAACATTTTCATCATGGTAAAGTACACGGACGAACAACGTGTGCCAATTATAACAAGTAAGGGATCAACTATATGATACCCTACACCACTCACTCGTATATACCTCACTTTGATTACTAAACGCAGGTGTTTCATGGGAGCAATTTTATGTATTTGATATAAATTATACAGCTATAAATTCATATTTAGTCAAATTTAACGAATATGGTAAATAATATGGCAATTTTCCGGCAGATATTCCGAGTAAAGTAAATATAACATTATTTGGAAAATTTGATCAAGATCCAATGACAAATACAGATTATACAACGGTAATAGCATGGATCGGTCGGACATTTGAAGGGGACCTATAACAACACTTGGGGCCTGTGTCAATACATGGGCCTATATAAATAGTTCTCCTTCATGGTATTTGTTCCTACTTGAAATATATCATGATCTGCAAAATCAAGATCCGATGTAAGATGTAGTTTCTAGAGCTATAATAGAGTAAAATGGGGCCCCATTTTGGTTATACCAAAGTACGGACACATATATTCGACTTTCATAGTATATATTCTTAGTTGAAATATAATAAAATCTGCAAAATTTGAAAAACTTCCGATGTAAAACGTGGGTCATAGAGGGGTAATAATAAAAATGGGGCCCATTTGTAAGGGCGCTACAATTAATCAAAGTGGGCCCGTATTGATCACTTTCAAAATAGGTATTCTTAGTTGAAATATAACATGATATGTAAAATTGTATCGAGATCCAATGCACGATGTGGGTTTTAGAGCTATAACACAGTACGACAGTGGTTGGTACACATGAGAAATGTTAACAGAATATGAAAATAGGCTTAAAATAAAGAAATACGTGTCTCGGCGTTTTGCTGTAGCACGTCAGAATTTTGAGAAAATCGATTTTAAAGATTCGAAGGATCGTGGAGGTTCACTTGTAACGTAGTACTATTACAAAAAGTTCTATAAAAACAGAATGGGTGAACCGATTTAAGTGCTTGATCCAGTTTTGAAAAGGGAATTAAATTTGGATTTGTTTTTATTAAAAAAAAAACATTTTTTTCCACTAGATGGCGCTTTAATTTTCATATAAAATTAAAAAATATCCAAAAAATGTACGAAATTCATTAAAAATACAATGTTGTTGATTTGAAATCCAATAACTAAAGTAGAATCTTTTTCGCTGGCCGGGAATTGCTTGATTCAGCGATTCGGGGCTCCGAGCCAGATCAAACTAAAAATATTATTATTCAATTTCAACGAGCTTACAGAGCGGGGTTTCTGCAATTAGAAAAAATTAAAACAAGTCGTCTGGGTTTTGAACCATATGGCGGTCGATTGTTTCGAAGATTGTCATTACTTCTTATCTGCGCCTTAACGTTCTAAGCCAACGACCAACCTTTTTACTTTGTCACTAATTGCAGTCTTCTCTCATTTTCCTCCTTCTCTCTCTCTCACGTATGAATGGTTTTTTTCCATTACTATACGTTCAGCTTTCCTTACTTCACGCACTTGTGTGAAGTTTACACACGAAAAACTAAACGACCAACATTTTTGACACAAAATAATAGTTAAGATATCATATTAATTTTTGTATTTTTACATTACATTGAATTACATTACATTTTTGGATATTTTTTAATTTTACATGAAAATTAAAGCGCCATCTAGCGGAAAAAAATGTTTTTTTTTTAATAAAAACAAATCCCTTTTCAAAACTGGCTCAAGCACTTAAATCGGTTCACCCATTCTGTTTTTATAGAACTTTTTATAATAGTACTACGTTACAAGTGAACCTCCACGGTCCTTCGGATATTTAAAATCGATTTTCTCAAAATTCTGACGTGCTACAGCAAAACGCCGAGACACGTATTTCTTTATTTTAAGCCTATTTTCATATTCTGTTAACATTTCTCATGTGTACTCAAAAAAAATTGATTTTGTCGTACTGTGTAATAGAGTAGAAATTGGGGCCCAAGTAGAATATGGACCCGTACCACACACATACCAAAATATGGACCAATACATTTGACTTTCATAGTATGTATTCGTAGTTGAAATATAATATAATCTGCAAAATTTGATAAACTTCCGATGTAAAATATGGACCGTAGAGGGGTAATAATAAAAATGTGGGCCCATTTTTAAAAAGTGGGCCCTTACAGATTACTTTCAAAGTAGGTATTCTTTATTGAAATATATGATGATCTTCAAAATTGTATCAATATCCAATGTAAGATGTGGGTTCCATAGCAATGATAGTGTAAACTGGGGGCCCATTTGTATGGGGGCTATATCAAAAAATTGACCTATATAGCTGGCTTTCAAAATAGGTGTTTCTAGTCTAAATGTAACATTGTGTGGGAAATTGTATTAAGATCCGATATAAAATGTGCATTTTAGAGCAGTAATATTGTAAATCGGAGGTACATTTGTATGGGGGCTATATCAAAACATAGACCCATGCAGTTCACTTTTCCGTTAGCTGTTTCTAGTTCAAATATAACATGATCCTGAAAATGTTGTCATGATCCCATGTAAAATGTGTATTTTGGAGCAGTAATAGTGTAAATTTTATGGAGGCTATATCTAAATCTGAACCGATTTTCTTCAATACCGATGGTCCTTGGACCAAAAAAATAACTTCTGCTAAATTTCACGGCAATTTGACAATAACATCGATTCAGCTGGTGCTCCTAAGCCGATCCGTATACTTAAAGATGGGTCTAGCTCGATTATTTCTTGGTGTTACAAACATTTGGCGGAAAACTGACTTATAATACCGTAGGCCACGAAGTGGTGTAGGGTATAAAAATAGAGCTGATTCCGACGATCCGTGTGGTAGTTACATTAGCTTTAATTTGACATTGGAATATGGGTCTTTTGAATGTGAGATATCAGAAGGGGCATAACAATTTCGCCCATCTTCGAACTTAAACTAAGTTTGGGAAAAATATTTCTATGTGCAAAGCTTTAATTGATTCCTTAACGAACGGACGAACGGTAATGGCTTAAACATCTCAAAATGTGGTGAAGCGGATATGGTCGTGAGAAATCACACCAAAAGCGAAGAGCTTTGATATGAGTGCGCCGCATAGTGGAATATTTCCATACAAGCTGCAGTACAAATTAGAAGAAATAGAGCTATCGTCAAATTAGATCAAAAACAAGTTTTTGTTTAAATCCGCCCACAACCACGCCTACCATAACGTAAAATGAAAAAAGAAAAAAACGTTATAAATTTCATATTGTAAATCATTACCAGTGATTTCATTTGAGTCCCCAATTAAATTAAAATTGTCAGTGTCACTCCCAACGCCCACATAAAAATTTTAGTTTTTACGATTTTCGAAATTTATAACTTAAGATTAATATATCGGGTTAATATTTACATGCGCTCGCATGCCATAACACCTTACATTAATTTAAATCATTTTTCCAAAGGAAGTACTGCTTTATTTCTGGCTTAGAATGTTTTACCATTTCGGTAATTAAATCGTATCGATTCTTTTAAAAAAATGAATAAATTAGACAATATTTTTAAATGCCGATGCATCGTTCGGCCCCCGAATATATATTTTTATACTTTACAAAATTAACAATACTAAATAAATACAACATTCAGGTAAATCACTGTCTGAAAAGGAAAGCGAAAACGTAATTAAACTTTTTTAAATACAAACGAACACCTCAATAGCTCCACTTTTCTACGAACTAAACGAAATCCCAATACGATGCATGGTTTCCGAGATACATCCCAATAAAATAACCACTATTAAGTTGGACCCATGAAATTTGGCAGTTTTTGCCGTTGATAATACACTGTGCGCCGTGCCAGACTCTATCAAAGGTCTTAGAGCTATCTAGAGCTCCACTTTTCGGACATCAGTGTCATCAGGTCCCCCGTAGATCGCTTCATACGAAAGCCATGCTGTCGATCATTAATCAAGTCATTGGTGTCTACAAAATCTCACAAGATGGTGGTTAACCAACAATTTTTTTAGGGAAGGACTGCATTTTAGCAATCTTCTAACGCGCTGGGAAGGCCCTGCACGGTATTGATTGCGAAGTGGTCAGGCAAGTGTCGAAGAGCGCTTACTTACGACAAGTGCTGAAATGCCATCCGGGCTCGAGATTGCGAGAACCCTTTTAACTCCAAGTGTTCGAAAAAACTGGCATGGAACTAGTCACCTTTTCGATCACGGGGAGTGGTTGATTGCTTTCCGGCAAGCATGAATTCCTTGCAAACGTTTCGATTACTTCTTTGGAAGTAATCCTGAAGGTAATGGGATGTCATTACCTAGTAATGAAAATTGTAATGACCTGGCTTACTTAGTTTTTTGATGTGATTCAATGTCTACTTTGGCTTGTTTACTTACGCTTTTTGGTTAAGGAGAGCCCTTAAAATGACGAAAATTTTAAAAATATAAATTTTTTAAGGAGAACTTATTGCGAAAACGGTTTTTTAATTTTAAATATTAATATTAATTCATTATGCATTTATGCAACCAAATTAATTGATATTGAAAAACTACAAAATACAGGTGATGTGTGTTTAACCCCTCGCTCCAAATGTGTAGGACATTCCCGTGTGTGCAACGGCCTATGACCGCAGGAGGACCTCTAAGCGCGTCGCTAACCTTTAACACAGAGTGCGCAATAACTCACACTTCCCTCTTAAAACATTTCCATAGGCTGTTTATTTTAAATACATCTGAATTTGATGGTCTTGTTGCGATGTGGCACAAAATTAAAATGACATTTTCAACAACTCCGGTGGTAGCAACACGGGCGCACTCACTTAAACTGGCTGGCTGGCTGGCTGACTGACTGAATAAAGTTGTTAATATATGTGATTATTTTAATCTCGGCGGAATTAAATGCTGCTACACGACCTACTATGCCAGTCTGTGTACGAGAACAAGTACAAGCTCACGAAAGCGAGCAGAGTTTGAGTGTTTGTGGCAATTGTTAAATTAAATATACATGACCGATGTGAATTAAATTATCCAGTAGGTTTGTGGCGGAAGCCTGACGTTGTTGTTCACGTCCCTGCCACTAACGTCGTTGATGCTGGTATTGCTTTTGTTGTTGTTTTCAATTTTTGATGAAGTTGTTGCTCTCACTCAGGCATACCCTCCCTCCACCCGACACCGAAAAAAACAACAAAAAAGCTGAAGGAAATTTGCAAAAACAACAGACCAACAGCTTTTTAATGAGTTTGAAACACTCCAAATTGCCGGCAATGAACGCTGAGAGGCCTTTCTTAACCCTCCACAAAATAAAAACAAAAATCGTCAACAACATCCATCGGCAGCAGCACCACCACGACCACCACCGGCAGTGGCAGCATCTACCATTTCAACTTGCAGGTGGGTAATTAATGTGTTGTGCGATATAAGTGATTCCACGAGGCCCAGGTCCGGGTCAGGTGGAGTAAAGCCATGGTTGACTTTTATAACAAAATCTGTTTGCTTTTCATTTAGGGAATGAAGTTTGGCAAATTTCGCCCCTCCCCCTTAAAACAAAAACTTGTTTGCCTATCGAAAGTTTGGCAGTGTTGCCCCTGCCATCGTCCTGGTTTCCGAAACAATAGTTCGCAACAACACTTGGTGGAGGGCGGTGGGTTGTAGGTGGCACTTGGCATTCAGAGATTGATTTGGTATTGCCAACAGCATAATTGTGTGATCTATAAGTATTAGTTAAGCGCTCTGACTGTTGTGATTTGTGGTGGTGATATACTCGTCGACAACAATTCAATGTCGAGTGATATGACATGACCCAGAAATTGTAACAAAATATTTGTCGTTGTCAGTCTGGTATTTGTGAATTTCAAAATATGCGACACGAAAATGTTGAGAGTGGTAATTGAAATTTATATCACAGTATTTCAAAATAGAACTGTTGCTTAAAACTTATCAATATTTTTTTCTTATATTGAAAAGTCGATTACCATAGGGAAATTTATTGGTGACTATAAAAAATGGAGATTAATACCACAAACACTCAAAGACTGATATTGTGAATTGTTTATTGTCATTGCGAATGCAAACATCATCGGAAATTGTCAGCGTTTAAAGTCGAATGGTATGTCAGCCGATAAACTGTTTTCTGAGCTGGTAAAAATCGTACATTATATAGGAAATTACATAAATTTTACATCATTATAATTATAATCAGTTGATATTTTTTGAATTTCAAATGGAATTTTTAAATTTGCAATAGTGTCTTTTTAATTATTTATTAATTATTATTATTAGGTATTATTTTTTAATTATTATTATTAGGTATCTTATGATTAGACAGCGTATTTTAAACGCAAAATCATATTTTGAACGGATGACTATAATTGAATGCGGACTTCACACAAAAGATTTCAATGATAGCAACATTTAAACAAGTAAGGAAAGGCTAAAGTCGGGCGAGGCCAACTATATAATACCCTACACCACTCCCTGCATATATACATACTTCGCTTTGATTACTAAACCCAGGTATTTCATGGGAGAAATTTTATGTAGTTCATATACATATACAGTATTATACTATAAATACATCTTTAGTCAAATTTAATGAGTATGGTATATAATAAAGTAATTGATCCAATTTTCCAGCGGATATTCCGAGTACAGTAAATATTACATGATATGGAAAAATTGATCAAGGCCAAGATAAATACAGATTATACAGCGGTAATATGATGAATCGGACGGACACTTGAGGCCTGTGCCAAACATGCGCCTATATATTTTTCATTCACGATAGGTATTCCTAGTTGGAACATATAATAGTCTGCAAAATATGATGAAGATAAGATGACATCTTACATCGGATCTTCATCAAGTTTCTAGAGCTGTAATTTGTGTTATACCAAAGTATGGACCTATGGGCATCTCCCGAACACAATTCAATTCGGTAAACAAGTGAAATCGGGAAGGATTTTTGAATCCTGTAAATGTATGTGTTTGACAAAAAATGATAAATCGGAAATGACACTTGTATGGGGGTATATTGAAACCTGGAACGATGTGACCCGCTTTCACCATGCATGTTTATTGGTGAAATATAATATGTAAAATTTGGCCAAAATTGGTTAAAGATTCGGGATCAACATTTGTATTGGGGCTATATCTAAATCTGAACCGATCTTACCCTCTTTCACCATAGGTGTTTATAGTCGAGTATAAAATGTTCTGCCAATTTTAATAAAAATCGGGTCAATATGCGGTTTCTAAAGCGGAAAAGGTGAATTCGGGAGCGTCATTTGTATGGGAACTATATCTAAATCTGAACCGATCTTAGCCACTTTCAGCATAGGTGTTTCTAGTTGGATTATAAGATGTTGTGCCAATTTGAAAGAAAATCGGGAACAATATGTGGTTTCTAGCGCGGTAAAAGTCAATTCAGGAGCAACATTTGTATGGGGGATATATCTAAACCTTAACCGATTTCCTCCAAATTCAATACCGATCGTTCTTGGCCAAAAAAAGTAAATTCTGCGAAATGATAATCGGACAGTAATTCGACCTGGAGAGTGCGAACAAACTTAGATGGACAGCAGACGAACGGACGCACGGACAGACAGACATCGGTAAATCGATTCAGCTGGTGATTCTAAGCCGATCCATATACTTAAAGGTGGATCTAGCTCGATTATTTATTGGTGTTACAAACATTTGACTTAAAACTAACTTATAAAAAATCAATGTAAATAATTTTATGTTAGTATATTTTTTAGTGGTATTCCTACTTTATGTAACTTTGGATTAAAAGTTGGATTTGCATAAAAATCCGCTTTCTAGTTATGATCCCTTTAAGGCCACCAAAAAAATTCTCCATTGGGCTCAGCCTTGTTCGTTTGTTACAAGGCAGATATTTAGAAACGATTTCAAGGTGTCATGTCACTATTCATTGAATTTATTTCGGCTAGTCTATCACATATTATAATATTTGATTAAATTAAAATGGAATAATTTTTGAATTTCAAAGGATATTTTTTGAATGTTGTCAAGTGATGTATGTTGCATTACAATTTAAAATGACAGCAAAGTTAAGTTATTATTTTGTTCTATCTTCGGCCTTATACTATTTGGTCCATATATAATTTTTTCTACCGTACCACTATAATGTAATCGCAATTTTCTTATCTCCATTACACCATTTCCAATTGAAATTGAGAAAATTCCTATACAAATTGAGAATTTCCATTTCATATTTAGAAAATTCCGTTTGAAATTAAGATTCCAAATTGAGAATATTCCAATTGAAATTAAAAATTTCTATTTCATAATGAGAAAATTTCGGATGAAATTGAGAAAATTCCAACTGAAATTGAAAATTTCCATTTCAAATTGAGAAAATTTCAATTGAAACAATAGAATGGGTTCTGAGGAGATAGGTAATTTAAACGAACTTGGTTTGGTATGCGATAACTATTAATAACTGTCAAAGGCCATTTAAAATTTTGTTTCTTAAAAAGAAAGATATGAAAAAACAAGTAAGGAAAGGCTACAGTCGGGCGGGGCCAGCTATATAATACCCTACACCATACCCCCTATATACCTCTCTTTGATTACTAAACTCAGGTATTTCATGGGAGCAATTTTATGTAGTTCATATAAATTATACAGTTACTATAAATTCATCTTTAGTCAAAGTTAATGAGTATGGTAAATAATAAAGTAATTGATCCAGCAGATATTCTGAGTAAAGTAAATATAACATGATATGGAAAAATTGATCTAGATCCAATGATAAATACAGATTATACAGCGATAATAGGATGAATCGGACGGACATTTGAAGGGGGACTATAACAACAATTGAGGCCTGTGCCAAAACATGCGCCTATATATTTCTCATTCACGGTATGCATTCCTAGTTGAAACATATAATGATCTGCAAAATTTGATGAAGATCCGATGTAATATATGGTTTCTAGTGCTTTAATAGAGAAGAATGGGGCCCCATTTGGGTTATACCAAAGCATGGACATATGGGCATCTCCCGAACAAGTATGGAAACTGTAAAGACGAACGGATCCGACTATATGAACACCCCACTTTCTATCTCACTACAATTCAATTCGGTAAAAAAGTGAAATCGGGAAGGATTTTTGAATCCTGTAAATGTAAGTGTTTGACAAAAAATGTTAAATCGGAAAGGACATTTGTATGGGGGTATATTGAAACCTGGAACGATGTGATCCGCTTTCACCATGTATGTTTATTGGTGAAATATAATATGTAAAGGGAGCAACATTTGTATTGGGGCTATATCTGAAACGATCTTATCCACTTTCACCATAGGTGTTTTTAGTTGGATTATAAGATGTAGTGCCAATTTTAAAGAAAATCGGGTACAATATGTGGATTATAGAGTGGAAAAAGTCAAATCGGGAGCGACATTTGTATGGGGGCTATATCTAAACCTGAACCGATCTAACACGCTTTTGCCACAGGTATTTCTAGTTTATTATAAGGTGTTAAGCCAAATTTAAAGAAAATCGGGTACTATATGTGTGTATAGGGCGGAAAAAGTCAAATCGGGACTATATCTAAATCTGAACCGATTTCCTCCAAATTCAATACCGATGGTCCTTGGCCAGAAAGAATAACTTCTCCCAAGTTTCATGACAATCGGACAACAATTGCGACCTGTAGAGTGCGAACAAGCTTAGATGGACATCAGACGGACGGACGGACAGACGGACACAGAGACATCGTTAAATCGACTCAGCTGGTGATTCTAAGCCGATACTTGATACTTATAGGTGGGTCTAGCTCGATTATTTCTTGGTGTTACAAACATTTGGCGCGAAACTAACTTATAATACCCTAGTCCACGAAGTGGTGTAGGGTATAGGTAGAACAAGTAAAAACGGCGTTAAGTTCGGCCGGGCCGAACTTTATATACCCTCCACCATGGATTGCATTCCACAGAGGTTGTTCGTTTTCGTAGAAGTGCAGTAATATTACAGGAAAATATAAATGTTTTAATATAGCCAAACCAAAACAAATACAAATATTGAAAAAATAATTTTATAGATAAATATAATATTTTAATTATTTCAAACAATTATTTTTTTCAAATCAAAAATTAATATTCTTATATTTATATTTTCAAAAAGCTTAAATACCATAAATATAGGTTTTATATTTTAATTCTAAAAGTACAAATTTTGAAAATCCATTATCAGACGTACATAGTGCAAAAAAAAACTATCTTCATGATTCAACCAATTTTTGCCATAATAGAAAAGGTACAAATTTGGAAAAAACTTTTTATTTTGCGTGTCTATGCAGGCAGAGGAATGTATACACCGAATTCCATAATTCCAGCTGCGACCATGTGGTTGGTACCATTTTTACCCCCTTGACGTTTCTACGCAATTAGAATTTCATCATTCTAGCTGTAGTCGTTTAGTTGGTACTATTTTTATCCCTCTGTACCATTGTATGCTTGAAAGTACGAATTTCGAAAAATTCGTCTATTTTCCGTGTCTACGCAGTCAGAGGAATGTATACTCCGAATTTCATGACTCTAGCTGCATCGTTTAATTGGTACAATTTGTATCCCCTTTTTTCATTTTAACCCCAAAAAGTACGAATTTCGATAAACCTGTTTATTTTAAGTATCTACGCAATCAGAGGAATGCATACACCGAATTTCATTATTCCAGTTGTAGCCGGTTGGTTGGTACCATTTTTATCCCTCCGTATCCATTGTATCTATCCCTTGTAAGTACGAATTTGGAAAAAACCTTTTATTTTTCATGTCTACGTAGTCAAAGGAATGTATACTTCGTATTTCATGACTCTAGCTGCGTCGTTTGATTGGTACTATTTTTATCCCCTTTTTCTATTTTGTCCCAAAAAGTACTAATTTTGAAAAATAAGTTTATTTTCCGTGTATACACAGTCAGAGGAATGTATACTCCAAATTTCATGACTCTAGCTGCGTCGTTTGATTGGTACTATTTTTATCCCATTTTTTCATTTTAACCCCAAAAAGTACGAATTTCGAAAAATTCGTGTATTTTACTTGTCTATGCAATCAGAGGAATGTATACACCGAATTTCATTATTCTAGGTATAGCCGTTTGGTTGGTACCATTTTTATCCCTCTATTCCCATTTTAGTCCTAAAAAGTACGAATTTGAAAAAAATACTTTTATATTATGTATCTGCTCAATTAGAGGAATGTACACACCGAATTTCGTGTTTCTAGCTGTTGTCGTTTAATGTGTACCATTTTTATCCTTTTTTGCCCCTTTTCACTCCCTACAAATAAGAATCACTTTATGGTGCAGTTTTTAGCTGTAAGAGGAATACGCATACCAAATATTAAGCAAATATAAACAGACATATTCAAAAAACATGCTTTAATACGCTAAAATAGTAGGGATTATTATGGGTATTTTTAGTCCTTGTGAGGGAAAAATGTTTCCCTTGGGCCGATTTCGCCACATTTCAATCCCAACCGATCTACGACTATAAGACGCTTTTATGGAAAATTTGGACGTCCTAGCTCCTTTCGTTTAGATGCTAGCGTGCTTTCATGGCTAGATCGTCTTAGAATTTTATGACGATCAAGAATAAATATACTTTATAGGGTCTCAGGTCGATATTTTAAGGTGTTTCAAACGGAATGACAAAGTTAGTATACCCCCATCCTGGAAGTGGAGGGTATAAAAACAGATGGGTAAACTTGAAATATTTAGATGTGAATGCTGAACTAATCAGAAAAAAGATATTTGAAGCATTTTTAATAGATATTCTCCTTTTTAATTTGACATTAAAATAAATTAAATAAATTAAAGCTTAAAAGAATGAAGCTCAGTTCGCATTGACGAAATCAGTATTTCTCAACATTATTACAAAAGCAAAATATAGCATACAAATATTCTAATTGGCACTGCCTTTTTAATAATTATTTCAGGAAATAATATAAAATGTCTACATGAGTTCAGAAAAGCGAATGGTGTTACACACCATTTTAAAGGCAACGATAAAATAAGATATTTATGGGTCTCGTGCCCAAAACCGATTCAGAAATATGACCAAATATGTCTACTATGGCTAATCGAAAATTGTGCAAAAATAAAGTGGCAATTGTAGGAGTTTGCCGAAAAATGCAGACGAAATATTAATTCCAGCATAAACTCACTCACACACTCTGACGAACACTTTCACATTTACACTTTGAGTCAAGTTGAGTCCTACATATAACTTTTGGTCCACGACATTTATAGGTTGTACTCACTACGAATTACAATACTTACGATAACTGACAAGACTAAAGTAATTACAAAATGTTAAATATAATTTGTCAACTACTTCCGATTTCAGTAATATCGTCACTTTATTATTTTCTTTTTACGCCATAATTTTAAACATTTTATATAACTGCTTTAAACCCGAATAAATCCCGCTTGTTTGAACGGCAAACTTTAAATGCCTGAAAGGCGGTGTTGCCACTTAGTTTTTCCAATAGATATTTTGATTGCTTGGATTGTTGCTATAAAAATATATACTCATTCAACAACTTCCAATTTAGTTTTTTCGAATTTCTACCAAAAATATGGATTTCGGACCAGTGTGCATTGACGAATTTTCCTTTTTATACCCTCCACCTCCAGGATGGGGGTGTACTAACTTCGTCATTCCGTTTGTAACACCTTGAAATATCGACCTGAGACCCTATAAAGTATATATATTCTTGATCGTCATAAAACTCTAAGACGATCTAGCCATGTCCGTCCGTCTGTCCGTCTGTTGAAAGCACGCTAGCATCTAAACGAAAGGAGCTAGAACGTTAAAATTTTCCATAAATGCGTCTTATAGTCGTAGATCGGTTGGGATTGAAACGGGGCGAAATAGGCCCAAAGGGAAACATTTTTCCCTCACAAGGACTAAAAGTACCCATAATAATCCCTAATAGTTTAGCGTGTTTAAGCATGTTTTTTCAATATGTCTGTTTATATTTGCTTGATATTTGGTATGCGCATTCCCCTTATATCAAAAACGTGCACCATAAAGTGATTATTATTTGTAGGGGGTGAAATGGGGCAAAAAATGGTACATATTAAACGACAACAGCTAGAAATACGAAATTTGGTGTGTACATTCCTCTAAAAATAATTGAGTAGACACATAATATAAAAGTAATTTTTCCAAATTCGTACTTTAAAGGGGTAAAATAGGAATAGAGGGATAAAAACGGTACAAACCAAACGGCTAGAACCTAGAATAATGAAATTCGGTGTATACATTCCTCTGATTGCATAGACAAGTAAAATACACGAATTTTTCAAAATTCGTACTTTTTGGGGTTAAAATGCAAAAAAAGGGATAAAAATAGTACCGATCTAATGACCGCAGCTAGAGGCATGGAATTCGGAGGATACATTCCTCTGAGTGTGTAGACACGGAAAATAAACTGATTTTTCGAAATTCGTACTTTTTGGGGTTAAAATGAAACAAGTAAGGAAAGGCTAAAGTCGGGCGGGGCCGACTCTAAATCTGAACTAAATCTGAACCGATCTTACCCAATTTGAGCATAGGTGTTTCCAGTAAGATTATAAGATGTTGTGCCAAATTTAAAGAAAATCGAGTACAATACGTGGTTTCTAGAGAGGAAAATGTCAAATCGGGAGCGTCATTTGTATGGGGGCTATATCTTAATCTAAACCGATCTTACCCAATTTCAGCATGGGTGTTTCTAG